>JAWQRP010004268.1:0-2500 GCA_033557875.1 Quadriops clusia | reverse complement strand
GAAACGGAACGAGCTAACGAACCGAAAACGCAAACGCTTACACGACAGCCCCGAAAACGCGCGCACCGCGTTCCGTTCCTGACCGCGGACAGCGCCGAGTTAAAAACAAACGAAACCGGCCGACACCCCCCGCAGGGGACGACGACGCGAATTTCGCAGAGAACGTCCGGGCGAAGTTCCTTTACGACCAGCGGGATCGCACGGAAACGTGCGGCTTCCATCGGCGCCGAACGACGAACGCGGCCGGCTCCTCCGAAGAGACCGCGGCACGCGGACGACGACGACGACACGAACAGCCGACGGATCCGAAACGCGAACCCTGCCGACGCGCACTGCCGAACACCGTGTGGCGGACGGAGGAGGACCGTCGTACGAAACCGATCAGACGGACGCGAAGGACGCACGACACCTCCGACGAAAGCGAACTTTCGTCTTCGGATCTACGTTCTGCCTTCGGACCGACCGGCGACGACGGAGGTCTCCTCCTCCTCCTGGGTGAACGACACGACGTCGTAGGTACCCGGGGGACGCGACGGAGAGAAAGAAACGGATCTCTCTCTCTCTGCCGCCGCGCTCGCACACGTTCGTGTACGTTCCCTCTAAGGCGTTCGAGAAAACGAGCGTTCGAGTGTTTCTTTCGTTCTTTCGAACGAAAAAAAAAACAAATTCGCGCGAGCCGGTACGTACGAAGGACGTACGTATTACCGGACTCGGCACGACGAGCGTTCGAGTTTTTCGCCGCGATACGAGATCGCGACGAGTATTTGTGTGTTAACGGATGTCATACGGGCGACAAAGCGCACTCGCAGACCAAGCGCTAATGATCCTTCCGCAGGTTCACCTACGGAAACCTTGTTACGACTTTTACTTCCTCTAAATGATCAAGTTTGGTCATCTTCCCAGCGACATCGGCGACGTCGAAACGTCGCCGCGTACCGGTCCGAAGACCTCACTAAATCATTCAATCGGTAGTAGCGACGGGCGGTGTGTACAAAGGGCAGGGACGTAATCAGCGCGAGCTTATGACTCGCGCTTACTGGAAATTCCTCGTTCATGGGGAAAAATTGCAAGCCCCAATCCCTAGCACGAAGGAGGTTCAGCGGGTTACCCGGACCGCTCGGCCAGGGAGGACACGCTGATTCCTTCAGTGTAGCGCGCGTGCGGCCCAGAACATCTAAGGGCATCACAGACCTGTTATTGCTCAATCTCGTGCGGCTAGGAGCCGCCTGTCCCTCTAAGAAGATTAATGTGTACGCCGACAGTAAAAACCGCGTACGCCCGACCACGGACGCGGAACGGACGCGACACGACCCGATACCGACACACGATACGGCGCGAACCGCACCGGGTACGATACCGAACCGGCACGCCAGTCACCGCGCACCGCGGCTGGCGGACGACGCGAGCCTTCCGGATGCCGGAAAGTAACGCCTAGTTAGCAGGCTAGAGTCTCGTTCGTTATCGCAATTAAGCAGACAAATCGATCCACCAACTAAGAACGGCCATGCACCACCACCCACCGAATCAAGAAAGAGCTCTCAATCTGTCAATCCTTCCGGTGTCCGGGCCTGATGAGATTTCCCGTGTTGAGTCAAATTAAGCCGCAGGCTCCACTTCTGGTGGTGCCCTTCCGTCAATTCCTTTAAGTTTCAGCTTTGCAACCATACTTCCCCCGGAACCCAAAAGCTTTGGTTTCCCGGAAGCTGCCCGCCGAGTCATCGGAGGAACGTCAGCGGATCGCTAGCTGGCATCGTTTATGGTCAGAACTAGGGCGGTATCTGATCGCCTTCGAACCTCTGACTTTCGTTCTTGATTAATGAAAACATTTTTGGCAAATGCTTTCGCTTCTGTCCGTCTTGCGACGATCCAAGAATTTCACCTCTAACGTCGCAATACGAATGCCCCCATCTGTCCCTATTAATCATTACCTCGGAATTCCGAAAACCAACAAAATAGAACCGAGGTCCTGTTCCATTATTCCATGCACACAGTATTCAGGCGTTATTTCGGCCTGCTTTGAGCACTCTAATTTGTTCAAAGTAAACGTGCCGGCCCACCTCGACACTCAGTCAAGAGCACCGAAGCGGGATTGTGAGTCGGGCCGCCGTACGCCGCACGTTTCCGCGACGACGCACGAAACGGGCCCACCGGCAGGACGTCCCGCGGATCTGTCAGTTAAACACCGCGGGCGGCGAACCGACAGCGCGGGACACAGATTCAACTACGAGCTTTTTAACCGCAACAACTTTAATATACGCTATTGGAGCTGGAATTACCGCGGCTGCTGGCACCAGACTTGCCCTCCAATGGATACTCGTTAAAGGATTTAAAGTGTACTCATTCCGATTACGGGGCCTCGGATGAGTCCCGTACCGTTATTTTTCGTCACTACCTCCCCGTGCCGGGAGTGGGTAATTTGCGCGCCTGCTGCCTTCCTTGGATGTGGTAGCCGTTTCTCAGGCTCCCTCTCCGGAATCGAACCCTGATTCCCCGTTACCCG
>JAWQRP010004267.1:0-12123 GCA_033557875.1 Quadriops clusia | reverse complement strand
ATACTTACTAAATTAATTGAATGAAAATTTAAAAAAAAAAAAATTAATTTCTATGCTTAAATAGTAAATCAAGGTAGCCGAAGTTTACTACGAGCGGCAGATTCATATTTTTATACTTACAAAATTAATTATGGCGATTTTTTGAAACGTCATTTTTCATAAGGGGGTACCCTTTGTTCAAAAAATATGAAAATTTTCGAAAAAAAATTTAATTTCTATGGTTAAATAGTAAATGAAGGTAGCCGAAGTTTACTACGAGCGGCAGATTCATATTTTTATACTTACAAAAGTAATTATGGCGATTTTTTGAAACGTCATTTTTCATAAGGGGGTACTCTTTGTTCAAAAAATATGAAAATAATCGAAAAAAAAAATTAATTTCTATGGTTAAATAGTAAATGAAGGTAGCCGAAGTTTACTACAAGCGGCAGATTCATATTTTTATACTTACAAAAGTAATTATGGCGATTTTTTGAAACGTCTTTTTTCATAAGGGGGTACCCTTTGTTCAAAAAATATGAAAATTTTGGAAAAAAAAAAATTTCTAGGTTAAATAGTAAATGAAGGTAACCGAAGTTTACTACGAGCCGCAGATTCATATTTTTATACTTACAAAATTAATTATAGCGATTTTTTGAAACGTCACTTTTCATAAGGGGGTACCCTTTGTTCAAAAAATATGAAAATTAAAAAAAATAAATTTCTATGGTTAAATAGTAAATGAAGGTAGCCGAAGTTTACCACGAGCGGCAGATTCATATTTTTATACAAAGATGAGACTTATATCAAAGACGAAACTTATGACGTACGTACGTAACTTACTTGAACAGAAAGAAAGCTCCAACTTTCTATAACGAAAAAGAGCTTCGTCACTATCAACCCTGGCCAATAAACAGCAAAAATTAAATCGCCCCAATTCCCTCCAAACCTCATTATAGCGTCCAAGGTAGAAATTCCATAATGTATTCCAACGGTTAACATGATGAAGTCCATGGCGAAGCACATGAAGCTGGGCACAGAGAACAATTCATTTAGCTTCATTGACAATTTGCTTAGCTTCTCGCAAGCTTCAGCAACTTCTGAAATTAACGACATGTCGCAATCCTTCTCTTTTTCTGTAACATCCTGCCATTTCGATTCTTTCAATTTTTGCACATAAAACGGATTGGAATTTTTCTTGATTATTTTCGTTAACGAGAGGTTAAGGAACAAATACTGATATCTTACGCCGTCCAAAATTTTCAAAACTATGTACATTTCAGGCCCATTCACGAAAATATTCATTACGTACATAATATACATAGGGATCTCGAAATCGGACATCCAAAGACGATACATTGTAATATCCAAAATTAGGTTTAAACACCACGTGATCATTCTGTGGTACATGCTGTTGGTCCAATTTTTGGGCAAAATTTTTCCAGAAGACACCAATTGTGATCGGTCTAATTCCACCAGAATTTTATTTATTTCTAACTTTCTAAAAAAGTACCAAAGCTTCTTAGAGACAAATGTTATGGTGCATCCTACGAAGTAGATCAGGTCCCCTTGCTTAACCACTCCGTTGGCGTTGTTATAATCCATATCCTTAAATCCTTGCAATGATTTTATTAAGACTGAGGCGTAGAACAACGTAAGGGGGACAGTCCAGAAAATACATTTTAATTTAGAATAAAAACTAAAATCGGTTTGATATGGAAAATACAAAACGCCCAAAATTTTCGCTACGTAAAGAGTAGGTTTAAATCGGGTTAAATATGAGGAAATTCGAGCTTGCATTTCGACGAACTTTAAAATATGAGCTTCAAGCAATGATGATTAAGTGGGAACGAGGTCATTTATGAATTTTTAATGGAGGATTAGTGCATTCGCTTTGATTCTTATTATATTCTACTGCTGTAGATAATATTCTACTGCTGTAGATAATATTCTACTGCAATAGATAATATTCTATTGCAGTAGTTATTAATAACATGTTATTAATATTAGTGAAATAAATAATTTATGAAATACACATCAATTTCGTGTCGCTTCCACAGATTGATAAAGTTCCCACATCGGCAACCAAACATACGCGAACGTCGACGGCGTTTTATGAGAGTAGCCTATGGTTTACGAACGCACCCTGACAGTTGACAGTTGAAGGTCAGCGAACGCGCGCTAGAGTCAGTTTATTTCCGGAATTTGAGTAGTGAAGACGCGTTTAAGAACTAACAAGTCGAATATAATAAAGCCATCGCTGCTTAAGTTTTGAAATTAAACAAAGGCTTCGATTTTGAGATTACCCTTTCATAAGATTACCCTTTCGTAAGATTACCTTTTCGTAAGATTACCCTAAAGGTACACGGTTGGTTAAGTAGTGCCGAGATAAAATGTTTAAAGATGCCGAACGACCTAAAGCGTCCTGTCAAAGAAAGGAAGAAGCTAACCGGAAGAGACGCTTTTGCCGGCGGAAACCAACACAAAGGTCAGATCTATTTTGTTCATTCCTAAGATTAAAATCGAAGAAAGCGCGACTTGTAACGAGATTCTGATTCTTCTTCTGATAAATTTAATTACAGTAATATTAACCACTTTACCACTTAACTTAACCACTACAATAAGCACTGGTTATAACGAGATATTGCTTAGAACTGTTAAAATCAAGGATTTAGAGACATAATATAACTTTTGTTTCATAATGAGAAGGATTTTGTTATTGTAAATAACAACATGTTTATGTCCAATAAAACTTTTCCCAAGTAAAAATCTATTAAAAGGGTAGATCAAATTTAGATTTTAACGTGGTAGCAGAGCGTGGTTCTCAAGAAGAGATGGATTTTACTAAAGTTCAAGTAGGACTATTAGAAGGAAAAGAAAATTGGAAAACTTGGAAATATAAAGGTAGTATTTTGCTGAGAGTTGTCCAAGGAGCAATGGAAGTATTAGAAGGGAAAATGACAAGTCCCGTCACTGTTGAAGATTGTGCGCCTCAAGCAGAAAAGCAAAAATATAAGAGTGATTTAGAAACTTTTACAAAGGCAGACAATAGTGCTCTGTTAATTCTAACTGTTAACATGGCGCAAGGAACGATACAAAAAGTGATGAGGTTTTCTAATTCAAGAGAGGTGTGGTTAGAGTTACATAGACTTTATGGTGGAAACGTTGAAGACAAATCTTGTGATCTATGCATAAAGTTCTTCAGTTATAAAAGACAAACAGGAGATGATATTGCAACACATATTTCAAAACTGAAAAATCTTTGTAACGAACTTCAAATTGAAGTTTCTAAAGATAAGCAGACAGTAGGGAATAATTGTAATTGTCACTATAATAACTTATTCCTGACTTGTAAAATATTGGAAACACTGCCCGAAGAATATTTCTCATTCAAGTCTAGTTGTTCTCATTCAAGTCTAGTTGTTCTCATTCAAGTCCAGTTGTTCTCATTCAAGTCTATTTGGATGTTAATGAATAAACCTGATCGTAATGTTGATAATTTAACAAATCAACTTTGTTTTTACGAGAAGGCTTTATCACCCTAATTTGCATTAATCAAAAATCAAACCCACCTCCAATCCTACGCCATGCCAAGTCTGCACGACAAAGGCGCTCATCCCCAGCAAGTGCAAAACCCAGTAGCAACAAGATACCAAGATGATAACAGGATCATCAGATAGCTCTTTATCTTGAATTAACGTAGAAACCAGATAGTACACGCAGAGCAGAATATGCAACATAGCAAAAACAGCAAAAAGTGTGTTTGCTAACCCAAAAACATTATTGACTTTTTTGCATAGTTGATAGCAAACTAAATGTCTCCTTTCCAAATTGGCTTGAGTAAAAACCCTGGTAAAAACCTTGTTTACTCCTTCGGATGTAACAGAGGAAATGGTCTCCAATAAGTTGTTCATCACCTTAAAGTGAGTTTTTATTTGGCCCAAAATGTGGGATGCCAAATACTGTTCCACGGATCCTATATGAATACATATGGTATCTATAAGATAGTAGCTTAAAGGATAGCTATTTGTGGAAACCGGAAAAACCGCCAAACAATCTGCGAAGATGATTAAAATCGAACTTAATAAGATGATTAAGTGTTTGCGATTGTCGTCCTCGGCGGAGTTATGAACTTTTACAAACGTTTTGTTAAATGTGCCAATTTCCATCAACAAATGTTTAAAATCCTTTCTTTTGCAAACATAGTAGAAGAATCTGAAGAATATGGATAGAACACTTAGGGTAAAGAAGAAAGTATCCGTCGTTTGTATGGTGGAATTGTTATTATAAAAATCAATATCTTTAAGTCTATGTTGAAGAGCCGGCAATAAACACAAGAAGTAAAAAATGAACAAAGGCACGTGGGAAACATACAAAAATACGCTCTTAGGCCCTAAATTAAAATAGACAATACCAAACAACTTTCCCACGTACAACGCAGTTTTAGATAACATGTTAACAAAGAACTTGACCGATCAATGAGTTAATTTAGTTAATAACTTACTTCGGTTTTCAGCGAGGAAAAACTGCTGGCAATGTTGTACACCAAAGACAGCCCGATGAAAGGGTAGAACACCCCTGCAATTAAAGGAAGGGTTTGGGCGCTACCATTAAATAGATGGAACATGTTGTATTCCAATTGGCACATACTAATGATGGTGGAAGTCGTGACGGTCAGTAGGATCGATAAATTAAACAATTCGTTCCATTTTTCTGAAATTTTCTTCAAGTGTTTGTGTGCCTTCAAAATGTCGCTTATGTTATCTAAAAATTCGTACGCGATGAAGGTGTAAAGTTCATCTTGGTGCTTATGTTCCAAATGATTGTTTAAACAGAAAAAACACATTTCGATTCGGTTTAGGATTTCTGAAATCACGTATTGGGTCGCCAAAGGGAAATAAATAACGTTGCCGAATGTGACGCAGAATTCTATGGGATATTCCAGGGTGCTGTGGAAGAAGATTACTAATTCCATCAAGACCATTAATAAGACAACCATAACTCCACACAAAATCCTCTTAGAATTGAACCGTTTCGATAGGATATCATCCGGAACTAAAGAAGCTAGAATCTCCAAAATGACCAAAACGTTCCTTTTTACTTCAGAGCTGTGGTAGAAACAATTAGGCAATAGAACCAAAAGATTTATCAGATGCACTATTATGATAATCAGATCCGTTATTTGTACTATTTCCCCAGTGGACAATGTTGTAATCTCGTAAACAAAAAATCGTATCCCCAATTGGACAAAATATAAGTAATAAATCAAAAAAGGCAATCCTACGAGATATACTCGGTATAATTCGTTTAGTTTCGATGAAACAAGGCTCAAAGAAAAAGGAGTTACATAAAATAAGTTTCCTACGAAAATAACCATTTTAAGCCGATCCATCTGCAATTTTCGTTGAAAAAGTATCAACTATCTACTAGAGAAATATTTTTTTACTGGACGAATCAATTGAATAGAGTGCACCATGACACATTAACGTCTAATTGAGTTGACGAATGAAAGCAAATTAACTACTTACTTCTTTCGAAACTTCCGCCCAATTTTTCACGATCCAAACGGGAAACATCGTTTGGAATATTGTAAAATGCGTCAGAATTAAACACAAGCACACATTTCTGAACTGGACGATTTGGTTGAAACTCGTGAAGAAACCGTGTTGGGTTGTAATGACGAACATGATGAGAAAGGTCGTCGATTGATTAAAGCGCTCTGTCTTACGTAAATACGCTGATATAAGGGTGGCCACTTCATTTCACTCTCTTTGTTCCGCTACGTTTGCGTGACTCGGACGAGATGTAAATTTTTACTGAATTTCCGTGGTATTCACCACTGATCTCAAAGGATTGATTAATGCGCTCTGTCTTACGTAAATATGCTGATATAAGGGTGGCCACTTCATTTCACTCTCTTTGTTCCGCTACGTTTGCGTGACTCGGACGAGATATCAATTCTTGCTGAACTTCCGTGGTATTCACCACTGATCTCAAAGGTTCAATTAAGCGTTCCGCATTTGCGTAAACTCACTGATATTATAGGTTACCAAAAACACATAAAATTAATATATCATTACGACCTGCATACAATCACCATTTTACAACCTAACAAAATACATGTCAGAGATATTAAGCAAGATTGTAGGGAAAAGACAGTATCATGTAAATAATAATTAATAGCTAACTTATTAATTACTTTCAATGCTAGTTCGAAAGAAACATGTGTTTATTTAATAGGGCAATTAGGTGGAATGTTCCTTCGTGTAAATTTTTTATTACTGGCTCTACAAATATTGTTCATTATGAACAGTTGATCAATTATATTTAGGTTTCATTTTCAAAGCTAATAATTTCTTAATTTAACAAGATCAAATTGACTCACCTCCCTCTGAACACCATTCCAACTTTCGACCAACCAAACGAACACAATGCCCATAGTTAAAGGCCAATAGAAAGCCATAAAAGTGAGCACCCAAAACTCTCGATTGAACAAAAGGTCTTTGAGGAGGTAGAACATGTACTGGATGACGCAGAGGATGATAACCGAACATGTTATGGTGGAAGCCAACATGGCCAAGTCGAAGATCCTGCTCATTTCCATAGCTTCCTTGCAGCACTTCCCATGAATGTAAAGCAAAAGCTTCAAATTGGATTTTTGGACAAATTTCTGGTTGATGACGGAGAAGCAATCTTTTAGACCTCTCAGAACTTCTGATAAAACGTAGACGTGGTACACAGGCATATAGAGTAAGTTAGAAAAGGCTAAACAACCCCACCTTGGCATTTGCACATGATTTAAGCGAAAAATCTCTATGTACAAGATTACATTACAAACGGACAAAATTGTGGTCAGACTTAATTTCCATTTAAATCTATTAGAAAGTTTTGGACTTTCCACTAAATCCATTCGTAGTTCTTTGTTCAGATTTATAATACGAAGTATTACTTTTTTCATCCTAGAACTTGTTTCCTGCGATAAATAGTGTGGTATCAGTGCCAAAAGATGAAGAACATATATAATCAAGAAAATGCTTCCTTGTAATATGACTGTCAGTTTTACATGTGGAAATTCGGTAAAAGTTTCGTAAAAATATATAAAAATGCTAATAGCATAATATGTTAAAAACGGGATAGATAATACGTAATCTTTTAACAAGGTTTTTTCATTTTTGGGATTCAGATCAAACGGAGTAATACCAAAAAATTTGCAAATACGGACGACTCTTTTTAGGTCGAAAAAATATGTTGTGTGATTCATGCTGGCTGTTTATAATAATTCTTAAGAATAAACGTATTTATTGACCTGTTTGCTTTTACTTGACCGGGAAATCCATTACAGAAATTAATGACTTTCGATTATTAATTTGAAAAAGTGAATATTTTTTCATTCAATTAAAATGGATAATTAAAATAAACAATAGTAATAAACAATAATAATAATAATAATAAACAATAATATAATAAACAATAATAATAATAAACAATAATAATAATAAACAATAATAATAATAATAAACAATAATAATAATAAACAAACATTAACTTGTATACCTCTCTAGAAACGTCGTTCCAATTTTTAACAAACCAAACAAGGAATATTGCGTAAAAGATAGGCCAATGCAGCGCCCCCATCGACCAAGCAGGCTTCTCAAAACTAAATATTTCCAAGGGATTAATGTAGATGGTGTGCTGACACGTGCAAACGCTAATGAACAGAAAGAGACCCACAGATGTCGATATGTGAAAATTAAACATTTTGTTCACTTTCATGGCTTCTTCGTAAAGTCTTCCGTGGGTGCTGACCAATTTCTCCACCTTACAGTTGAACCTTTTGACCAAGACAATTTCTTCGTTAATAATTTTGAAGTTTTCTTTGAGGCCATCTAAAATTTCCGATACCAAGTATTCATTGAACATAGGGACGAAGGCTAAATTCGCGTGAACCAAGTACAGAATTACGGTTTCGCCGACATGTGTAGACTTTTGTTTGGAAATCGCAAAATCTAACCCAAAAATGAAGACAACTTCTAGAAGAATTATGTAGAGTTTGCATCTATTCCTAGGGAATCTCAATTGTGGAAAATTGAGCGAATTAATCCTCAGGATTAACTCTTTGAGTTGCTTCGTAGTCTTTGGTCTCATATAATGCAAAATCACTGTTGAAATTTGAAAAATTCCCCACGAGGAGAATAGGTACTGCTCTATAACCATTTTAAGGCTTCCCATGCGTTCCAGGGTACCTACTTCAATTGCATACTTTATCGCGTTTACTAGGCAAATTATATAATAACACAAGAAAGGGAATGCTTGTAAATAATTAATTATTTCTAACAATTTGTCCCTGTTGCAAATAATAGTAGGTTTATGCGGTGAAAAAGCAGTTAATCCCAGAAATTTGCAAATAAACACAGGAGTTTCCATTTTTGATAAAAAGCTGTTCATGTTTAGCATGCTAACTAATTGTTTTACGACGACGCGGGTTGATATCGATTATTAATTATTTTATGAACGATAATTATTTTATGAAAGAAGGAAAGTAATCGATTGGTTTAGCTAAGTGTATGTGTATGTTACTTAAATTAATAAATTGGATTTTACATGTTCAGGGCCAGGTAAAATAGACTCACTCCACATCACCCCTGACCCCGACTTACACCAACTCTCTCGATCGACTGCCTCTCTCTGAATGCCCTCTTTAACAACTCACTCTCCCCGACTGTCCCTAACCGCCCTCTCACGAATCGGATCGACTGTCCGGCTCAACTCTCCCTCACTGACTGCCTGACTGTTCCCTAACCAGCATGCGCCCTCTAGGCTCTTCGGCAACTACCTGTATCTTTTACTCAATCACAACCACTCCCGCCTACGCGCGGCAACCCCTCCTTAAAAGCAACCAATCAACTGTTAGACCCCGTCATTTATGACCAATCGAGCATCTTTTCTTTTCCCTTATTAGACCACGGCCTCTCACGTTGGGACATTCATTTTTAACTACACGAAAGTTGGTACATCTGTAGTTTCTTGGCACCCCTGATGAATCTGTTGAGTGGCCTTAACGACCGTTCGCCGTAACATATGGTTACAATTAGGGCGACCTTGGCTGTTTCCGCATCTTCGAGAAGATATTGAATAGCGCATTCCTTTGTGTCGTGATGTGATTGCTCGCCGGGCGCTCTCAGTATCTTCGGCAACTACCTGTATTTTCACTCAATGAGAACTACTCCTGTCTCCGCGCGGTTACCCCACGCTGAAGAGCAACCAATTCCCTGTTAGACCCTTTCTTTGCGAACAATCGCGCATCTTTACTTTCCTTATTCGATCGCGCCCTCTCACGTCGCGATTTTCATTTTTAACCGGTCGAGAGTTGGTACTACTGTAATTTATTGGCATCGCTGATGAGGTTTAGCCATTCATATGCCGAGGACTGCACACAAAAAAATAGCATTGGATCCTTAAAATAGTCACAGGTTCGTTGTAATTGCAAATCAAATTATCAATTTAAACAAGATTTTTGTTTAATATGATAGATTGTTTAATAAACACGGACATTTATTAATTGTAAAGGAAAGATCCGTTAAATTGTCAGTACAAAAATGCAGTTACTACTTTTCATGGTATTCTTACTAATTCTTAAAGGCATTATAGGCATTGATGAAGACTGTGCCAAAACATTTCTGAATTATTTGAACGACAAAGGCGCACGGCATGAGCACGACATGATGGTAGCTTTATGGGCGTATGAAACAAATTTAACTGAAGAAAATTCGGCCCGAATGATAGAAGTCAAAAAGAAGATTGGCATTGAAACGAAAAAGGATTGGTTGGTGATCAAGAGTATTCATTGGAAAGGTTTGCAAAATGAAGACCTCAAGAGACAGTTTAGAATATACTCCGACTTGGAAGAAGCAGCTCTTCCTGACGATGAGTTTAGCAAATATAACGAGCTCACATCTCATATGTTGGGAACGTACTCAAAGGCCAAAGTCTGTTCCTTTGCGAACGTGACCAAATGTGATGTGCCTTTAATTCCGGATCTTATTACTATTCTGGCAGAGTCCAGGGATCCTGAAGAACTCAAATATTACTGGGTGGAGTGGAGAAAAGCCGTCGGAAATAATTTAAGACGGGCATTCATAGAACGTGCGGATTTATTAAATAAAGCTGCTCATCTCAACGACTATAAGGATGCTTTCGAAATGCAGTTGTCACCTTATGGAAATATTACCAGTTCTCTTGAAAAGCTTTTGGATAGCATGAAACCTTTTTATTACCAGCTGCATGCGTACGTGCGATTTAAACTAAGGGAAAAATTTGGCTCAGTTGTGTCAGAAAGAGGACCTATTCCGGCACACTTATTGGGCAATATGTGGGCTCAAGACTGGTCGAACTTAATGGACTTTACACTTCCCTTTCCAAATCGGCCGAAAGTTGATATTACGAACGAATTAGTTAGACAGGGATACACTCCTCTAAAAATGTTTAAATTGTCGGAAGATTTCTACAAGTCCATGAACTTTTCTCCGATGACCGAAGAGTTTTGGAGGAATTCTATAATAGAAAAACCAAGTGATCGCGAGATTGTTTGCCATGAAAACGCATGGGATTTTAGTGATGGAAGAGATTTTAGAATAAAAATGTGCACAACTATAGATGGTCAGGCATTTTATGCAGTGCACCACGAAATGGGACATATTGTTTATTACATGGAGTACAAAGACCAATCAACAATTTACAGACAAGGTGCTAATCCCGCATTCCACGAAGCAATCGGGGATATGATTGATTTATCGGCCAGGACATTAAAACATTTAAACACTATTGGTCTTGTTCAAATGGAAAAACCAAATCCCGAAGATATACTAAATAATCTTTTCGTAATGGCCACGATGAAAATTGCCTTTTTGCCGTTTGGCTACATGGTAGATTTATTTCGGTGGGATATTTACAGAGGTAAAGTCAAGCCGGGAAATTACAACTGCCATTGGTGGAAGCTGAGACACGATTATCAAGGAGTCGAACCACCAATCCATAGAACAGAAAGCGATTTTGATCCTGTCGCTAAATATCACGTTGCTAAAGGGATAACTTATATACAGTACTTTCTAAATCAATTTCTCACTTTACAATTTTATCGCAGCCTGTGTTCAATAGCCGGCGAATATGATCCAAAAGATGTTGATAAGCCGTTGTGCAATTGTGATTTTTACAAGAGTACCAAGGCAGGCAATGCTTTGAGAAGAATGTTACAGCTGGGAAGGTCCAAACCTTGGCAAGATGCCTTAGAAATGCTGACGGGGCAAAGAGATGTAGATGAAAATGTAGTTCAAGAATATTATGATCCACTCGTAAAGTGGCTGGCTAAAGAAAATCAAAAGCACGGGGTTTACGTAGGTTGGGAGGCTTCTACCAAAATATGTGAATAATATCGTTTATTTTAAATTATTCTTATTGTTTTATCTTATTATTATTATTGTTCTTTCTTATTACACTACAGTTGTACCAACTTTCGTGTAGTTAAAAATGAAAATCCCAACGTGAGAGGCCGTGGTCTAATAAGGGGAAAGTAAAGATGCTCGATTGGTCACAAATGACGGGGTCTAACAGGTGATTAGTTACTCTTAAGGAGGGGTAGCCGCGCATAGGCGGGAGTGGTTCTGATTGGGTAAAAGATACAGGTACTTGCCGAGGAGCCTAGAGGGCGCATGGTGGTTAGGAAACAGTCAGGTAGTCAGTGAGGGAGAGTTGAGCCGGACAGTCGATCCAGGAGGTTCGTGAGAGGGCTGTTAGGGACAGTCGGGAAGAGTGAGTTGTTAGAGAGGGCATTCAAAGAGAGGCTGTCGATCGAGAGAATCACCGACTGAAGTTTGTTGTGGAGCATGAGGTGGATGGTGAGATTCCGTTTCTAGATCTTGAGTTAATCCGAAGGAATGATGGTACCATTACAACTGACTGGTACACGAAAGAGTCTTGTAGTGGCAGATTAATGAATTTTTGTTCTTATCACCCGCTATCTATGAAGCTGCGCGGGCGTTTGTCAGGAGGGTGAAGAGATTGTTCCATCCGGACTATGAGAAATTTGGAAAGGATTTCAGAGCTATTGGCGCGTAATGGGTAAAGGAGTTTTCATTGCACCCCCCCCCC
>JAWQRP010004266.1:0-12124 GCA_033557875.1 Quadriops clusia | reverse complement strand
ATAACGGTGATTGGAAAGGAGTTCTTTTCCATTCACTTCAAGTCGTAGTGGCTGAATAGCTCCTTATGGAGCTGTGCCAACCTCTGTTAAGAGGAAAAGAAGAAGAAGAACTGACAAATTGTTTTAGAATATTTCTTCTTATTTTAATTGACATAATAAAGAAGAAGTCTCACTTAAAAAAAAATGATTATATATTCAAAATGTCACCGAAGCGGGGACATAGGAGTGCAAAGGGTTAATCTGTAAATTATTTCTTTTATTTTATTGTTATTCATTCTAAATGAATTTTAGATGCCAACTTTAGAATCGAAACTTCTGTCCGAATGCAAAAACAGTTGCCAAATTGTCGCATGTCGCTTCCCATTACCGAATTTATCGCCATTAAAAACTATCGGATCCGGAATCGACACTGTTTGGATTTACGAAATTCCAAAATGAAGTACCAAAGATAATTGTAAAATAAATAGCAAATAATTTATAATATAAATAATTTACAATATATATAATTTATAATATAAATAATTTACAATATAAATAATTTACAATAATAAATAGCAATAAAAAAACCACATCGTAAAAATGAAATTTATTTCAGTTATCAACAAATAATGTAATAGTGTAAATACAATATAAATATTACATAATATAAATAGAATTCCTTCATACAGATAAAATAACTCTTTAGCTGGCTTGCACAGATTTTTATTTGCTTTTAATTTTTTCTTCATAATAATACGTGCATCGTAATAAAACTAACGGAAATAAAACGAATGCATAATAGTCTCTATCTTAATAGCACATGTATCATATGCGATATCCGAAATTAAGGTTTATTGTTGTTATGTACACAAGGTATATCATATATATAAATCTTATAGTTTTCTTCTTCTATATATTTAGTAATTATAATAATATTAATTTGTTGTTAGAACTATGCATATTTCTATAGTCATATATATATTATCTTTTACTCATGATCATCATCATCACCGAATTTTTATCAATTTATTTAGTATCGTATTTTTCTTTATTCTTTAAATGCGCTTCTAGCTCTTAGTTTTATACGTTCAAAATGCGGAATATCAGCTCAAGGACGACCGCATTTTCGCCTAGGTTGTTCGACGAGATCCGATGCAAGACAGGGATTAACTCGTTGTCGAGACTCCGCATGTAAATTGGTGGGAGTTTCATTCCGTTGCTGCCCGCGCTGTATGACACCTAGACACAAAATAATTAGTAATTAAAATGTTGCTAATAATTAATTAATTACTTCCAGTAATTAAAAGTTAATTACTTCGAGTAATTAAAATATTTACAAATGTAACGATAAATTGAACGAATATTATATACTTACATTTTCCACGTGCAGCATGGTTCTAATCCCGACTTTGTAAAAATTGTTTGTCGCTAAAAGGTCCAAGTATTTGACCAGCGCTTGGCAGGTGGCCTTGGAAATGCTCTCGGCTAATTTTGAGATGTCGACTGGGTCCTGTTGCGTCCTTGCGTTTTCATCCCCGTTCTAGAATAGAATTATTTCACATTTTCAATTTTTTTTTAAATTATAATAATTTCATACATTTATAACCTTAATACACAAAACAAGTATTAAAAATAACAAAAATCTTCTCATGTTAGAATTTTACTGTTAATTTAATTTTAATATAATGCATAAATACCTGTAAAATGAACACTTCCGTCCATCGGATCAAACGGTTTCCGCTGTTACATACGAAATCTTTTCCGTTGTGCACCCTTATCGATGGCACCCCGCTTAATGGTTGTTTATCAATTGGCGAAATCACACTATAATTTAAAGAAATCAATTAATTTAAATAATGAATTTAAACACAAACCACATTTAAAATAACTGCTATTAGTAGTTACTGCTATTATTTTTATTTAAACTATTTTATCAAAGAATATTTTATTTAGTCTGAATGTTTCATAATAAATGAAGACTGAAGAAGCATGCAATTGTTAAGCGAAACATTGCTTCAAAATAAAGATATCTAGAATAACGAAAAATGAATTCTTAATTTAATATTACAACAAAAAAAATTCAAGATTGAATTAATTTCAAGCTTTAGTCAAGAACTATTATAAAATAAAATAAATATAATATAATAAAATAAATATAATAATATAAAAATATTATCATAAGAAAACCATTTCATACCATAAATTGAAGTTCACATCCGGCTCGCCCCAAACAATATTAACAGTTTCATCCGAGGCAGCATTGACACATCCGCACTGAATCGTATGATTCTTCATGTTCTTCAAAGTCTCGCGTACCTGCACCATGTGTTCAGCAGGAATCTGAATCATGAGTCCGTCTTCGATAATACTCGACTTAGCCGTTAACCCACTCGTCGACTTCAAAGCTCCGTTAAAAACGATGAAACTCGCGCCGGTGACCTTTCGCGGCTTATTCTGGATGTTGATGGCGTGAGTTGTATACGAGTTCTCATTACTACCTTGAGTATCCTGGATGCAAACCAAGTGCGAGTCAGCCTTGTTGCTGAAATTCCCGCCGAAAGCCAAGATGTGATCGCTCGAGTTGTTCAGTGACTTCATCACCTGATCGTACCGGTTCACAGGGATCGTCACCGTCGTATTTTTGTCTTCCATATGTATCGACAGCCCGCGGATGTTCGGAAGCGTATAGGAAAAGTTACGGAAGTCAGCGAGCAAGTTGATGATCGTGTGCCCGATTTCCACGAAGACGCTTTCTCGCTGTCGGGTCGAGATGATAGGGCACGGGTAGTACCGGTACTCAGCGCCTAACCTCAAAATTAGCCTCAACGGGAAGATCTTCGCCCAGGGCGTCTCCCAGCGGTGAATTAAAATCCCGACGAGGTACGGCTCTTTGGGAACGATCACGTTTTGCAAGCATTGGAATGTCGAACGAACGTAGAGGAAGCCGGCGTGATTCTTCGAATCGAGGAAGTTCGGCGAATTGTGTAATGAAATTCCTAGTTCAGTAACTGTCGTCCCTTTGACGGCATCGCTGTAGATGTTGTTTATGTGATAGAACAAATCTTTCGGGACGGTTTTTTCACCTTCTTCGCACTCCAGGAGGAAGATAACTTCGTCCTGGCCCACTGAGATTAATCCTTCGGTCGTGAAGCACCAGGCGGTTTTGTTGATGCAACAGGTCACTATAATTAATTTCATGAAATTAATAATAATAATAAAATTTAGAGTAATTTTGAAAATTAAAATAACTTTTAAAGAGTTTTTTTTATGGAAGGTTTTTTTTTAAACCTTAGATTTATTGTTATAATTATTATTTTAAGCAAAGAACAACTAGATCTAATTAATATTTTTAGAATAACAATAAAATACCTAATTGTCCTTTGCTTAAATTGAATTAATTTAACCCATGAAAAAAACAAAATTATTATTTATAACATTATTAATACTTACTGTTTATAATCCTCACATGTACGTAAAGATTGCGATGGATCGCAAAAATTAACATCTCGTTCTTCAGCATCTCCACGACATTCGGACTATTAGCACAATCCGTATACGAGATATCGGACTTAAAAAGCGTCACAGTAGGCGGCAGGCTATTCTCCGAACTCGGAATGAAACTCTTGCTAACCGAATCTATAATCGGAATGTTCTTATTACTGTTCTTTAAGGTCGGCGGATTCGTACTAGTCGATGAGGCAGAACTCGACGGATTGCCAGTTCCTTTCTTCGAAGAACCCCCAGAGCTAAGGGTCCGCGTCTCGTTATAATTGAAGTCGTTATCGAGGTTCGTCAAGTCGCTTCCAGGCCGGATCCCATCGCAGAACATCACGCTCTTATTCGACTTCTTCGCCGACCCTTTTCGCTTCAAGACCCCGACGGGCACCATCACAGAAGGCGGGTTCTGCTGGGTCCCGGCGACTTGCTGCAACGGCGGGACCACCGAGCAGTATTCCATCGGGTTGTTCGGGTTCGGTTGTTGCGTCGATCGGCTCGGGGAGTTTCCTGAAGCCGGGGACACAGCCTCGCTTCCGGAGCTGCTGTTGGTGTCCCGATTGAGGATGTCGAAGCATTTGAAGCAAACCCGAGCCTCGGCGTCCAAATATTCTAGTCGATATTTGAGGTTGCAACATTTCGAACAGAGGACGAGGCCGCATGCTCGGCAATGGTGCCGTCGCTTGATTACCGTGAATCGAGTGTCACAGTGGAGGCAGCTCAGGGCTTCCGAGTCCGGGATCCAAAGGGGGGCCTGCTTGCCGAGCCAGGAGGCTAATGGTGACAAATAGAAAGTTTGGATTAACGGGTATGTGGAATTAATTACATATATTAACTAATAGAATATATTATTAAATATTGATAGTAATGGGTATAAGGTCTAAAAAATATATATTTAAATATTTATCTCGACGTTTCGCTATTAGGTAATAACATCTTCAGGAGATAATTAGTTATAATATAATATGAAATTTCTTACTTGACAAATAAAATTATGTAATATCTTCTTATTTTAATTGATAAAATAATAAATAAAATAAGTTTCACTTAAAATAAAAATAAGAATATGAATGTTATTTTTAGAATATATTAAATAAAAAAATATACTAATTTGAATATATTAAATATATAGACCTAAACAATATATAGATTTATTAAATATAATTAAATAAAATTTAATTATTTAATTAAGTTCTTAAAATCAAATTAAAATTACTAGTTATCTTCTTTTCTACATCACTGATTACAAATTGTCAAATTTGACAGTTAGCTAAAATCCCTAAAGCAAACATTGCAACTATCAACAGAAAGGTTTGCCAACTTAAAATTTTGATTCTGTCACTTTGCCATTTCTATTGTCCATCTTAAAACTATTCAATTTTGTATAACAAATTATTATTGTTAAATAATGGAATGTACTTTATTTAACAAAAATGAATTGAATGAATGTTGTTATTAATTTAATATATATTTTAATAAAGGTTTTCTAATATATATGACATGCTTAAGTAATGAATATTAGACATCAGTAATAATAAATTATAAATATTACGACCATCTAATATTACATTTAAATAATTCAATGCAGTAAAGAATTTACTAAGTACAAATAAACATGACTCATCCTTACCTGCTCCACTATCGGAAATAAGTGGCATATCGTCGGCATTGCTCAGACTGGAAGCAGCTGCGCCTTCGTCACCTTCGCCACCGACATTACTACTATCGACACTTGCGCTATCGCCACTCGCGTTAAAATTAGTTGCATTATCGGCATTCACGTTTACATTTAAATCGCCGACATTCGCATTGTTGACATTTACATTACTGACACTCGCATTGTTGACATTTACATTACTGACACTCGCATTGTTGACATTTACATTACCGACATTTACATTACCAACATTTACATTATCGACATTTACATTATCGACATTTACATTATCGACATTTACATTAACGACATTTACTTTATGAACATTGCTATCAACATCATTGTTATGAACATCATTGTTATCAACAACATTGTTATCGCCAACTCTATTTTTGCCAACTCGATTTTTGCCGTTTTTGTTATCTCCGCTCACATCGTTAGCATTCTTAGGATCATAGTCAGCGACACTTTCACACTTTTCACCGTTATTACCAATTCGAGAACTATCACCAGTGCCTGTAGTCAACAGGCAAATGTTCACCGAATTGCCGTCTTCCGAATGCACTACCGCAATCGTCTCGTTATTGTTGTCGTTTTGAATAATCTCGACTGTTTCCGAGTCGCGATCTAGCCTAGTCGAAGTGTTGTTATTTGGCGAAACTTGCTCTGCATTCGTACCTTGAACTTGCATCACATTATCACATTCAATTTCACTTCGAATATTTCTGCTTCGATCGCAATCATTCTCTTCACTTTTTTCGCTAAAGGTGCTTCTTTGGTTAACGTTTGTTTTATCGGTTAATTCTGTGTTTTCGACACTGAAGTCTCCCTTTTGAGAATATTCACATTGTGGGTTATTGTGGGGATTTTGATTATCTCTTTTTCGATTATGTCTTTTTTGATTTTTATCGCCTTTCTTCTTGTATTCGCTTTTCTGATTGTAATCCCCTTTTTGATTATAATCGGTTTTTTGACTATAATCACTCTTTTTATCAAAATCACCCTCTTGATTATAGTTGTGTTTTTGACTAAACTCGCTTCTTTGACTGTATTCGCTTCTTCGACTATATTCGTTACTTTGACTATATTCGGTTCTTTGACTATATTCGGTTCTTTGACTATATTCGTTACTCTGAGCAAAGTTGCCCTTTTGCCTCATGTCATCTTTCTGACCATAATCGACATTTTCACAACGATCAGTCTCTCGTTGATTGCAATCGATCTGCTGCCTAATTTCTTGACCGATCCCGAATTTAGGTCGACTTTTTTGGTTAATGTTGTATTTTCGACCCGCTTTGGGGTGATATGGTGGATGGTGCATGATGCCGGGTCGTTTCGGAAAATCGTCATCGTCATCATGTGCAGGGTCAGTCGACGATTCGGTGGAAGACTGTACACTGCCGGTGGACGCGTTCGAGAACGTCGGCGAGACGGAACACGAAGAATCGGTATCGCTACGGGAAGAAATGCGTGCTTTTGCCGCCGAGGGAAGCTCTTTGGAGACGTAAACGTTATTGTAAGGCGTCGAACCGGGGCCACCTATGAAACAAAAAAAAAACACGTTTGCTGTAACGAAACATTTTCAAAACGTTTAAAACGTTCATACATAAAACAAATATTAAAACTAAGCCTTTAAGCAATTAAAATTAAACGTTAAGTTTTAAAATACATCAAATAATCTAACACAGGAGTTTAAAATGCATTTATTACATACTTTTGAATTTATTATGGACGGCAAATTATTAATTATTAGCGAATAAACAAATTTGTGTTTAGGAGCAAATGCAAGGGTCCTCACCTATAAGATTTATTTCCCGTTTCGACTCCGAGCTGTCGTAGCTCAGTTCCAAGGTTCGGGGCCTTTCCAACGAGTTAACGTCTTCGCTCGAGCCGGATGGCAAATCTTCCGTTAATACGTTATCGCTATTGTCGCTAGCATTTAATTCTTTTGCAATTTCGCCATCATAAGTCGAATGCTCATTGAAATTTGGTCTAGGCGAGACAACTGTTACCGTGACTAAAGGCTCGACTGGGACTATCCTGTAAAGGCTGGTATCTACTTTACCGACATTTTCTCTTTTGTTATCTTGCGAGTTTGTTTCTCCACATATAGTTTCTTCTATTTCTGCATTTCTGTTATTTTCTATATTTCTTTCGCTTTCTAGGAGGATTCTTTCTGTTTCTACACTTCTTTCTCTTTCTACGTTTCTATCTCTTTCTACGTTTCTATCTCTTTCTACGTATCTATCTCTTTCTATGTTTCTATCTCTTTCTACGTTTCTATCTCTTTCTACACTTCTTCCTCTTTCTATGTTTCTTTCTCTTTCTACAATTCTTTCTTTTTCTACGTTTCCTTCTCTTTCTACGTTTCTTTCTGTTTGAATGTTTTCACCTTCTTTCGAATCTTCTATTTTTGTACTGATCAGGTTGTCTTCATTTTTCGACATAGTTGCTTCGTATTCATTTTCTAAGTCATTTAAATATTTATCTAATTCTGTTTCATCCATGTCGAAAGTGTCGTCAAAACCTATCGAAACTTGTTGCTGTAAGTGTAAGGCTGTCATCTCGTTAATGTTTGGTTTGTTGTTAATGTTTGATTTATCAATTATATTTTGTTGTACACCTTTAGATAAATCTTCTGCATCTTTAAATTTATCTTCATCGTAAAACTTTTCTTTGTCATCCTTTAACTTAGCTTCGTTATCCTTTAACTTAGCTTCGTTATCCTTTAACTTAACTTCTTCATCGTTTAACTTATCTTCATTCTCAAATCTATTTTTTGCATCATTAAACTCTTCAAATTTGTCTTCGACATCTTGGAAACTGTCTTCTTCATCTTCACATTCAGACTTCTTTTCTTCAGGATAAACTTGGTTAATCACAGCCTTGTTTTCAACAATTTCGCTTTTTTCCAGCTTTTCTCCTTTAACGACATTATCACTATTTGTCAGCTTAGTCACTCTATTTTCCTTTGAATTTATCACTTTATCTGTTTGAGTCACATTGACGATTTTTTGTGGGCTACCTGTAATCAAGTCTTGTGTCTCTTCTTGTTTTTGAGGTTCGGAATATTTTCCATCGCCCAAGTTTATTCGACTTTCTGAATGGTCTTGACTTTCTAAATAGTCTCGACTTTCTGGATGGTCTTGACTTTCTGAATGGTCTCGATTTTCTGAATATTCTCGACTTTCAAAATTTTTATGACTTTTAGTTAGAAGTTGAGCTTCTGATTGTAGCCAATCCGGAACGTGAAGGCGATCATCAACGTGAAGGCGATCATCAACGTGAAGGCGATCATCAATGTGAAGCTGATCATCAATGTGAAGTCGATCTTCGGCATGTAATCGATCCTCAATGTGTAGTTCAGTTTTTTCATTTTGAGTTTCCTTATTTTGAGCTTCAATCGACTTTACATGTTGTAGACCCTTATCTGAATTAAACGTCATGTTTTCTTCTAGTAATAGATATTCATTCCTTGGAAAAAAGTTTTCTTTCCTTGGCAAAAGATTTTCTTTCCTTGGCAAAAGATTTTCGGTCTTTGGCAAAACATTTTCGGTTTTTGGCAAAACATTTTCGTCTATCGACATCGAACATTGAAATTGGTTCTCATCTGTCGTTAATAAAATATTTTCATCCATTAGCATAAGTGTTTTATCTGTTTCATCCATGGGCAATGTGTTTTCATTCCTTGATAATAAATTCTCATTTCTTGATGAAAAATCCTCATTTCTTGATGAAGAATTCTCATTTCTCAATGAAAAATTCTCATTTCTTGATGAAGAATTCTCATTTCTTGATGAAGAATTCTCATTTCTTGATGAAGAATTCTCATCCATGTAGAAAACATTATCCCTTGATGACACATTTTCATCTCTTGAGGAAAAATTCTCCCGCCCTAAAACATTTTCATTCCACTTTTGGTCGTTCCATTTCTCATCATTCCATTTCTCATTACCACTTCTTTCATCACTTCTTCTTTCATCGCTTCTTCTTTCATCGTTTCTTCTCTCATCGTTTCTTCTCTCATCGCTTCTTCTCTCATCATGTCTTCTCTCATCGCTGCTTCTCTCATAACACCATTTTTCATCATTTCTTCTCTCATCACTTCTTCTCTTATCGCTTTTTCTCTCATCGCTTCTTTTCTCATCGCTCCTTTTCTCATCGCACCATTTTTCATCGTTTCTTCTCTCGTCGTTTGATCTTTCATTGCTTCTTTTCTCATCGTTTCTTCTCTCAACATATCTTCTCTCATCGTATATTTTCTCATCGTATATTCTCTCATCGTATCTTCTTTCATCGTGTCTTCTTTCAATGTTTTTTCTCTCATCATCACTTCTTACATCATCCCTTCTTACATCACCTCTTCTCTCATCATTCCTTTTCTCATCGCTCATTTTCTCGTCGATCCATTTTTCATCACTTCTTTTCTCATCACTTGTTTTCTCACCACTCTTCGTTCTCGTCTCCGAGATTTCACTCTCGGAAAGTGCCAAATTCTTGAACTGCACCTTACTCTCGTACGAACATTTTCCAGCCGCCTCATCGGATTTATTCTCGTTCAAATGCAGCACATTCTTCTCCTTCGAGAGCCCCGAGATGTCCGAATTTAGGTACTCGTTGAGGCTGTTGAAGACATTTGTGATAGAGTGTTTCGAGTTTACGTTCTTGACCTTTGCCGAGTGCGAAGTCGAAGGGAAAACGTTCGTGATTTGTGCGGGCAACGTTGAGGTAGAGGTCGCTACCGAGACCCGCGGCTGTGCGAAGTTTTGTTGCGAATCGGTCGTGAGCTCGCTGTACTCGAAGTCGTTCAGAACTTGGTCGAGATCGACGGTGTACTTATCCATCTGGAATGATAAGATCAGCATGAAGACGAGTAGGTCTATTAATAATTATGATTTGGTGTGTTTAGACTCTTCTTACTTATATTTCGTATAGTTTCTTCTTTGGTAATATGAAGTTTGTGCAATAAATTAAAAATTTTTTTTAGAAATTAATTGTTTATTTATTTCGACGTTTCGAGATCGCCTTTGCCTCTTTTTTTATATTAGAAATCTGTATAAGATTTATACATTAACTTAGTTTAGATTAGGATAAATGTAATAAGAAACTATAAGAAAAAAAAATTAATACTCATATATGTATCTTGGGTTTACATACATGATTATGAATAGACCAAGTCATCATGAAAACGAACCGAGAAAATAGACATGAAAATGAATAGACAAAGTCTACATTAACGACATCGTTGGTCTACATGAAAATAAGTAGGCAAAGTCGACATAAAAATGAATAGGCAAAATAAAGATGAAAATGAATAAACGAAGTCAACGTGAAAATGTGCGAATATGATTAGCTTAAATTAATTAGGAGCAGTTAATGAGTTGGGCAACGCACATTCACTTTATCAGGTTAATACTAATTTTACGGTTAGCTATCTGTCAAAGTGACAGAACTTTGCGGTTAACTATCTGTCAAAGTGACAGAAGCACTATTAGACATTTATGCACAGTAATGCACTTAATTTATGATGAATAATTGACCCAATCGGAACCAGACTTATTTATTTGATGACTAATTCAATTCATTTATGAACGACTAACCCGTATAACCAATGTATTTAACTGATTAACAATTAATTAATAGGCTAACAATGAATTAATTGACTAACTAGGAGTTAATTGTTAATAAGTTCATTGCTAGCCATTTAAATGGTGAAAAATCAATGTGGTTAGTTATTAATGCACTTAAACACAGGCACTATTGTCAGGTACATTGTATGTACGTATTTACATATCTAAAACGAAAATAGGAGCAATAATAGAGGAGGAAAGTGTACAGGATTTTCCTAACCTAACAAGGTCGAGTTATAACGAACAATATCTCGAGTTATGTAAACGGCAAAGCCCCCCATTTAGTATATTCCCAAGCTTAACTCACGGGCACTCTAATTGCAGCAAGCGACTCATTATGCATTATCTAATTACCTTGTTATGCTTCGCGAATGCAAATCGGTCATAACATTCACGAGAAGCAAGAGAACGTCGCAGTAAAAATCCGAGCGAGGAGAGCTTCCGGCAACAGGGCAAAGTCGACGCGCGCTCTGATCCGGGGTTTAGCCCCAAACGGCCCTTTTATCGCGTTTTTGCGCGAGATAAACGCGATTTGTGGGTAACTTTCGACAATTTGACGTCGTTGTTTTTTGACATTCGCGAGTTTGACGTTTGCGGAAGGCTCGTTCACAACTGGTGCGGCTCACGTGACCCCGCCGGGTCACGTGAGCCGTGCACTACGTCACACGTGACGTTTTCTGTTGTCAGAGGCGATGCTTTGTTATTATTATTTAATAGGAAAGGTTTTTGAAAATATTATTTAGATAGGTAATTTTTAAATAGACGGTTTTAGGCCAGGAATTAAAAAGAGAGCTAAAGACTATTGTACATTGTTTCGAAACAAATAAACAACGCGTCTCTCTTAGTTGACGTCGTTTTCAAGCAAATAAACAACGGCTCTCTCTTAGTTGACGTCCTTTTGAAACAAATAAACAACGTGTCACTCTTAGTTGACGTCGTTTTGAAACAAATAAAAAACACGTCTCTCTTAATTGACGTCGCTTTCAAGCAAATAAACAACGCCTCTCTCTTAGTTGACGTCGTTTTGAAATAAATAAACAACGCGTCTCTCTTAGTTGACGTCGTTTTGAAACAAATAAACAACGCGTCTCTCTTAGTTGACGTCGTTTTGAAACAAATAAAAAACACGTCTCTCTTAATTGACGTCGCTTTCAAGCAAATAAACAACGCCTCTCTCTTAGTTGACGTCGTTTTGAAATAAATAAACAACGCCTCTCTCTTAGTTGACGTCGTTTTGAAACAAATAAACAACGCGTCTCTCTTAGTTGACGTCGTTTTCAAGCAAATAAACAACGGCTCTCTCTTAGTTGACGTCCTTTTGAAACAAATAAACAACGTGTCACTCTTAGTTGACGTCGTTTTG
>JAWQRP010004265.1:0-12128 GCA_033557875.1 Quadriops clusia | reverse complement strand
CGTCGGATCGATCGCTTGCGATTTGTTTCGCAAATATCGATATCTATTGAACACCCGTGTCCATTGAACGCACATGTCCATTGATCACCCATGCCCATTGAACGTCCATGTCTATTGAGCGTCTATGAATATCCATGTCTAACGAACATCCATGTCCATCAAATATAGTCTATTTATTAAACTAGTGAATATATTGAACGAATGCATGTATTGAACGTGTGAATATATTGAACGAGTGAATATATTGAACGAGTGAATATATTGAACGAGTGAATATATTGAACGAGTGAATATATTGAACGAGTGAATATATTGAACAAGTTTATATATGAAATAAGTGAATATATTTAACGAATGAATATATTTAACGAGTGAAATATTCAACGAGTGAATATATTGAGCGAGTGAATATATTGAACGAGTGAATATATTGAACGATTGAATATATTGAACGAGTGAATATATTGACCAAGTATATATATTCAACGAGTGAATATATCCAACGAGTGAATATATTCAACGAGTGAATATATTCAACGAGTGAATATATTCAACGAGTGAATATATTGAACGAGTGAATATATTGAACAAGTGTATATACTGAACGAGTGTATATATTGAACAAGTGTATATATTAAACGAGTGAATATATTCAACGAGTGAATATATTCAACGAGTGAATATATTGAACGAGTGAATACATTGAACAAGTGTATATATTGAACGAGTGAATATATTCAACGAGTACATATATTGAACTAGTGAATATATTGGACGAAAAAATCTATTAAATGAGAGAATCTACTGAACAACAGAAAGTACTGAACGATAGAATCTACTAAACGAAAGAATCTATTAAACAAGAGAATCTATTAAACAAGAGAATCTACTAAACAAGAGAATCTATTAAACAAGAGAATCTACTAAACAAAAGAATCTATTAAACAAGAGAATCTATTAAACGAGAAAATCTGTTGACTTCTCACAAAGCGAGATTTCGAAAATCTCCCGTTCGTACACAGTTAACCTGTGCGCAGCTGTGGTTACACACGGACATGCACAAAGGACGAAGGCAAACAATCTCCTAAACGTTATGGTCCCTTAGTAATATATTATAAATTGATTGCCGCGTTAACTATTTATAATAACCCTATATTTAATAATATTAATATTATTATTATTTCTATACTACTAGAGAGTAATATGAAATAATGCCAAATAATTCAGTCGAAATAATACAAAACATTGTGAGATAATATTGAATACTCTACCTATATAGTAGGTATGTAGATATCATGTAGTATAAACATTCCGTGTACAATGTAACAATTAGCTTTAAAGACTGGCGCCATATCTCAGGAATTAATGGCGCAATGTGTTAAACATTTGCATTATTACAAAGATGCACCTTTCTTCTTTCCAATGCACGTAACTTCATGCAAATCCGATGACAAATGATAAATAAAGTTATGGCAGTTCTTTCTAACCAAATACCAAATAGGTGTTGCAATTTTATCATGGACCAAAGAGCAGTCATTAAATTCAACGGGAAACTAACAACTAACTGTGTAAAAAAATAAAATGCCTACCTGATGCGAGAATGATTTAATTACCAGCGTCTCTGTAGCTTGTCATATGCCCACTGCAACGACATTGGTCCACTGCAAGCACATGGCTCCTTAATCCAATTGGTTTAATTTCCTTTGTTAGAATTTAACCTCCTAAACTCGTTTTCCTAAATTAATAGAAGATTTGGTATTATAATCAATCTAGCTAATTTCTCAGTTTACTTACAATTAGTTAGAAAAGATCTGGAAATTAACTGCACAGAGACTGCCACTACAGATTTGCTGCCACTTACAGTTTGTTGTTCGTTGAGTTTGTTTAACCAACGACGTTTAACAAAAGAAGGCCTCCGGGGAAAGGGTGACAATATTGCGCAACACATAGGCGTGCGTAAAATAGTTTCCGTGATTTTATCTGGTTGTACAAATGACTTTTCTTAATAAAGGATATTCACCTGTTATTGTAATGCTCAAATTGATAATTGGCAAAAGGAAAGAGTCAAAAACTCATAGAGGACAAGGAATATGACAAAATACATATTACTTATAATATAAGTTATATGTGATATTACTTACACAACAATGAACGCCAAACCACGTCACTGTTTTTCTATTTTGATTAGTGCCGATCTGTCATTTAGGGTTTTTACGCCAAACGAACAACTGAATGTTTGCCATGCCATCGCGAAGTTTCATTGGCGACTTGGTTGATTAGCTAGGTTATTACTATTTATGAGAGCGGCATCGATTTTCAATTATTTTTGTCATAGGAATTATCAATTTTGGATATACCGCTCATAATAAATGAGGTACATGACCAGCATTCTTCAAGTCTCGATGACACGAAGCTAATTTACTCGCTCACTATCTCACTAGCGACCTAGAAGCGAGTAAACTAGCTCCGTGTCATTGAGGCAGCGGATAAACAAATGCGCTGAAGCTTCGATGACACGAAGATGGTTTATTCATTATTAACACAGATAACGTATCTACTAACGTGCTAGTGAGATAGTGAGCGAGTAACCAAATGCGCTAAAGCCTCTATGACACGATACTAGTTTACTAGTGAGATAGTGAGCGAGTAAAGTAGCTTCGTGTCATCGAGGCTTCAGACCGGCCATCTTTCGCTAAACAAACTGTTCTGACTTTTGTAAATAAAATCGTTACCAACGGTACCAATGTAGGCGATGATTACATACATAACAACAGTGCCACGTGAGAAAAAAATTAACTAAAACGACATTAGTGCGACGCGTCTGTTATGGCCTCGTTAGGTTAGCTTGTTAGGTTAGCTAACTGTCATTTTTGACAACGTCAAAATCAAGGCAACTATTTGACGCTAGAAATATTTTAATGATGCTATACTAGGGTTACCTGATTGTAGAAACATTTGAATGTCGGCGTCATTTGCGACAGTGTCAAACTCGAGACAAACGGCATTTGACGCTGCTTGGGGTTACCTGATTGTAAAAACATTTCTTCAAGTCTGTTAATTACTTACTTAAGTTAGGCGTCCACCAAAGTGCCCTCATGATGAGAGAGGAAGGCGGCAGTAGCGGCAAATCAGCGACTAGAGTCGCTAATCAGCGAGTAGATGCAAATCAGCGACTAGAGTCGTTAAGAATGCGGAAAACCGTCAGGTCAGTTACTCAGCTTCAAAATCATTGAAAATTTATTGTTAAGATAAGGGAACCAATTGAAAATCGTACACTACCTAGAATCACTATTGTTTAAAATCTGGACTCCCGTCTAGAGACATAAGAATATAGAATATACTATTATATAGCCTTTGTATAAAAATGAACCTCTATAGGTTAAACTTACAAGAAACAAAATCCACCATTACAATCAAGGCTTGCTTACTATCGATAGAACAGATTTGAGCAAGAAATGGTAGAGTAGTGCATACAAATATAGTAGTTCATACAAATAGAGTAGTTCATACAAATAGAGTAGTGCGTACGAATAGAGCAGTGCGTACGAATAGAGTAGTGCGTACGAACAGAGTAGTGCGTACAAATAGAGTTGTGCGTACAAATAGAGTAGTACGTACAAATAGAGTAGTACGTACAAATAGGGTAGTACGTACAAATAGAGTAATACCTACAAACAGAGTAGTAATTAAGTACAATCTGAATGATGATGAATGAAATGATTAATTGGGGTGTTGTTACAGGCTCCCTCGACCCGGAAGAGTTGTCTCTGGAGCAGCAATCTCAAAGCTCCCGTCCGTCGCCGGCCAACAGCCACATCGCCGAGAGGAGCACCCCTCAAGAAAGCGCCTTAAGCCCGAGCATCAGAGAAGAGGACGCGACCAACAACAGTAGCTTAAGCATGTACCCGAGTGGGCACTCGCAAGGGGTCAGCGGCATCTCGGGGAAGCTGTCCCACAGATCGGTGTACACTTCGGCGTCCAGCCCTAGCTTGTCGGGGAACATGCAGATGCAGTCGAGTGGGAGCCCTTTGGGGCTGGCGAACCAGGGGATGGCGCATTCGCCGTCGGCGGTGAATCCTTGGTTGATGTCGAATGCGAACGAGAAGCCGCTTTATCCTGCCATGTTCAGTTTGTTGGGGCAGTCGGGGAGCTCGCAGTCGCCCCAGCAGCAATATCCTTCTGCGACGCCGAGTCCTGCGGGGACGCAATACGATGAGAGGTCGCAGGCGGAACAGTTGATGCTCACGATGGAATGCAGCAGCAATTTGGTGCTCAAGCAGCCGCCGTCTTACCCGAGTTGTTCGGCCACCTCGACGGGGCTGCAGCTGGAGATGCAGCAGCAAGATTTGGTGTACACGCGGGTGGGACAGCCGTTGGTGGCCAGTTCGGCTAAGTACCAGTGGGACGCGCAGGACTATGGCAGCCCTCAAGGCTCGAGTGCGTTAGTAGTGCCCGGTCCGTCTAGTTTGGTGCCAAAACAAGAACCTTACAGTGCCGGCTGTTCGGGTGATTTGGGACAGCAGGGCCAGGGCTCCAGCCCTTCCTACGGGGGCGTCCAGTTAGCCGAGTACAACCCCTCGACGAGCAAGGGACACGAGATCCTCTCGCAAGTCTACCAACAATCGCCAGTTCCTCTCAAATTAGTACCGGTGAAGCCGAGGAAGTACCCCAACCGCCCCAGCAAAACCCCAGTGCACGAAAGACCTTACGCGTGTCCCGTAGAAAACTGCGACAGGCGGTTCTCCCGGTCCGACGAGCTCACGAGGCACATCCGCATCCACACCGGCCAAAAGCCCTTCCAGTGCCGCATCTGCATGAGATCCTTCTCGCGATCCGACCACCTCACCACCCACATCCGGACGCACACCGGGGAGAAACCCTTCTCCTGCGACGTCTGCGGGAGGAAGTTCGCCCGCAGCGACGAGAAGAAGCGCCACGCCAAGGTCCACCTGAAGCAGCGGATGAAGAAGGAAAGCAAACTCGGCTCCTCCGGCGTCCCGCAAGGCTCCAACTCGGGCCAGCAGCAGCAGCAGCAGCAACACCACCACCACCACCTGCATCCCCACACCTCCCAACACCTCCACGTCCCTCACACGGTGACCAGCGAGGATGCGTTATCACTCCCCGTGGTGACGACAACGCTGTGAGAATTGCCTACCGCCGAGTTGGCACCCGGCGAATGTGTTCTATTTATCCGCGACGACTGTGATCTCGGCACCGACAACGCTCGGCTCATCTACGTGCGAATAGAGTAGAATCCAAATAGAATCCTAACAGGACACAAATAGATTCCTAAATGGATCCAGGCAGAATCTTTACAGGATCCTAACAAAATCACAACTGGGTAGAGACAGAATCTTTACTGAATCCAAACAAAATCACAATTGGGCCCAGACAGAATCTTTACTGAATCCAAACAAAATCACAATTGGGCCCAGACAGAATCTTTACTGAATCCAAACAGAATTTCAACTGAATCCAAACAGAATTTCAACTGAATCCAAACAGAATTTCAACTGAATCCAAACAGAATTTCAACTGAATCCAAACAGAATCTCAACTGAATCCAAACAGAATTTCAACAGAATCCAAACAGAACCTTAACTGGATCCAAACACAATCCAAATACCATCTACACAGGAGTCAAATAGAATCCAAAATTAGATCCAAAAAGAATCTGTAATACCTATAGTTCAAATTCGATCAGACTATTATCCAAATTCGATCCAAACACAGTCCAAACAGGATTCCATCTTACACCATCGAAACAGAATGGAGTAAATTCGCTCGTCCAGTGCTACCTGACCCACGATCTCCACAGCCGGCCCCGCGCCTGTCTTAGATGTGTGCCATTTGTGTCGTTTGATTTCAACAAGACGAAGCAATGCGCGTCGAACGAAGAAAAGGAACTGAACTTGTGAGCTGTGCTTCTTTGTGAGAACGGAAAACGGCCGACGGGAAAACACGAGCCAGTTCTATATCTAGAGCAGACTGATTTTAATGGTTGACTTCGTTAGAAAATCCTATTTTTGTAAATGTTGCAATTTTGTTGATGTATCTTATATTTTATCTTCGCCACACCGCGAAAAATAATAGATTTTTTAACAATTATAGACAAGAGATAAGTTAACAAAGGCTTTAATAATTAATATTACTGTTTTAAACATAATTGTTGCCAAATAACAAACTTTAAACTATTTTATACATTCCGTACTAGTTTTTTTATTATTATGAAATTGTTGGCTATTTAGATTGTATTATATTTATTTTATTCTCCTTTATATATCGAAAAGATTGTCAATAGTCTCAGAAAAGTCAATAATAGTCAAGTATTGTCCCCCAACCTCTTGTAATGTAAATACTTGCTAAGTTCGTTAACTCCCTTGCTGCCAAATATGCCCCTAACATTACTAATTCTTCTTTAGCTTACGTAAATGGAAACGTTTGTTTAAACTTTATTTATTCAAACATTTAAAAAGAAATTTATAAAGAGATTTATAAAGAGATTTATAAAGAAATTTATAAAGAGATTTATAAAGAAATTTATAAGGAAAACGTGCCCCCACCGCACGCCCCAAAATTACATTTCTAATATTAACAGTATTTAGCAGCGACCGAGTTAAACCCTAATATCATAACCATACCATGAAATATTTTCATATGGATACTGGGGATATTGCCTTAAACGAAGTGTCTTGAGTAATTCATATATAAAAAGCAGCCGAATTGTGCAGGGCCGAATATTTTCTCACGCAAACGCAACTTTTATATCCTCCATAGTTACCATTGCAATCTGCACCATAGTAATGCAGATTGCAATAATCGTCACGGTCGGTCCCGCTGAAATAGTTGGAGTAGGTTTACTGAAAAATTCGCAATAGTGGACATCATTAAGAGAGAAAACCTTTCGGTGGCGCTTCCCCACCTAAACTGGAGCAGACAAATTTTTATAGGCCTAATTACATTAATTTCTTTCGAATGTAAACAAACCTTGTACATAAACGATGTTGATTGTGTATATATTAACTAAGTATATCTACATAAATGACAAAAAAATTGTTGACTATCCCGGCTGTTGTCATATTTGTTGTTGCACGTGGGCTCAGGCGCACGATTATTTGACTACTCCCTCTCTAAAACGCACTTTATACTATCTATTTTTATATCCTAAAGAGAATATTAGATGTTACCTTATCATTATTAAATTTAAAAGAAAACTGTTAAAAATCTTATTCGACTCATGAGGCTGTTGTATTATTGAATGTGATATTTGAATACATGGATATTGTAAATTATTATCACAAACATCCCTATTTATTTGTACATGTTATTAAATTCTTCAGTTGTTAAGCATATAAAGTGAAACTGTTCAAGTCGATGTAAAATATTCATTGTGGTTGTGCTCAGCTCTATGAAATCACACTTGATCAGTCAAATATAAACTGCTGATTAAATTATATTGTCTTTCAATTTACCTCATTACCCTCCTCCCGCCGCCGCTGCCACGGAACCATTCGACATAATTGGTTTATTCAATTAATTCAACTGACATTACGAGGGCAAACAATGCGTGAAACTGCCCATTTTATATTGCTAATTGACATGAAGATTGCACTTTATTAAATTACCATTAATGTAAACGAAATATGTACTGTTACTTAAAAAAAATTTTTAACAATCACAAAAAAAATGCTGAACTTTCTTAAAGAACATATTATATCACTGCTTATATTGCTTAAACCACACACAAAGTATTCCCTAATTAATTAAATAAATACAATATGTACCTATAGTAAGCGCGGACAATTCCGCATAGCATTGTATTTACCGCAATGAATCAAAATGCACCATCGGGAATCTTCCCTAATTCAACGTTTTCTGTAATTTGGAGGCATCTACAAGTGTATGTACTTAAAAATTCCTCCTACGTCTTCGCCGGCGAAAATTCAATTAACCTTTTCAAAGCGGGTTTCCCAAATTTCGCAAAGCGAACGCTTAAGCCTCTTTCCTGCCACACGCTTTGTTGCCAAATTGATTCTTCTGCAAATCGTGATTAATGCGAGGCGAAAGAACGAAATGAAGACGTTTTCTGGGTTGGTTTTCTTTGCAAGCAGGCGGTTTCTTCGAGAGCTCCGGGTAATTAGATTATTTTATAAACAACAAATAATAAGAAACGAAGCGCGGGTAGAGAGCAGCACCATTCACAAAGCCTGCCTTCCCACGCACCTTCAACTCTCAAATGACTTGTATCAAAGAGACTATTTAGGAAACTTGCCTTAATGCAACGAGATAAAGGCTTGGTCAAGGTGGGGCACGCGCTAACAGGATCGTGACGTCACTCGCGTGGCGGAGAAGATGCCCTCCTAATAAGTCGATCCCAGGTCTCTGCTTCCAGCCCCAGAGCACAAACCACTTGATAAGTGCGTTGACTTCAGGTAAACATACGAATATTATGCCTAGAATAGCCTTGCCCGATGTATTTTTTACTCTGCCTTGTTTTACGGTCCTCCTTCGTGCCTCGTAAAAAGCATATGTTAGACACAATATTATTTACTGTTTCATTCTTTAAACTGCCGCCGATTTACAATCACCAACTTTGCTTTTCCACGTAAATATTCGAATGGCCGAGTTTAGTCATTCTCGTAAGCTATATTACCTTTACCGGTGAAGTACTGGTCATTTTCAGTCAAAACTAAAGATTCAGACTATTTTGTGCAGGCAGAGGAATAAACTCGAATAAAATAATTTTATCGCTAAGGAGTATTTGCATTTAAATTGCAACATTAATAACGTTTTGATAACCATATTCCTGGATGATTTAATAAGCATTAATGGACCCCCTAACAAGTTCTTTTGATTTATGCAAATCAGTATACCTACTGTAAACACGTCTAGTTATAAACAAATAAGGCCTGATGCTAAGAGCTAGTTAACGATACTAGAGCTCCAACATGCTAATTGATGAACGATGCATAAATTTTGAGGAAGAATATGATGACCTTTCAAGTACTAATTGAGTGAGTTTATGTAAAGCTTATGGAGGAAGACCGAGGCATTATCGTCATACATGATTTTCTACCTAATTCGCATTTCGAGTGCTTGGTTGTCTTTACTGATATAATTATGCATATAGGTAATTATTACATAATAAGTATAATTAAATAAATTTAATATAATGTAATAAAGAAAAAAGTAGGTATATAATTTAATAAACTTCATACATATAATGATTTAGTAAACTTAATTTAATGTTTTATGTTTAATTTATTTTATGTTTACTTTAGAGATACATATTTATGTAATTTAAAATCTCGATCGTTATTCAAAATTTTAATATACAGCAGCCCCACATGATAATCTCATAATATTAACAACACGCCAATATTTAAATTTCCTCCAAGTTTAATGAAAAATTGACTCAGCTTTCCTTATGATTTAGGTCCGCGATACGACAGCAAACTATATCCATATTAACTACTGGTTTTTAAATCGGAATAAACTTGCCTTTCGCGCAGATCGAAACAAATAATAAATCATGTTATGCAAGCCGCGGTGTATTGAATACACATACATATTTATCCGCTATGAATAGGTGCGGTGAAGCTAATGCAATAAACCCTTAATATGCGTATCTATTACTTATTCATTAGCCCATTCATAACTAGCATATTGTCTTGCGCGCTGACTGAGAGGTGATTATTAAAATTCCTCCTTAAGGACACGTCTAAGTAGATGTGATTATGAGGAAGAGGTAGGCAGATTGTGGCGTATCCTGCGAAATTAACGCTGCAACAGATGGTGCCCTGGTAATTATATACATTTTGAAGTCGTTAATGTGTAGTCGTTAAATAACGAATATTATTGAATGAAATTATTCTCCAAGCGTGCGTATTTTTTTTAATATACAACTGTAAAGGAACGATGTAAAACAAATTATTTCAAAGTAACTCCAACAAATATCTTTAAACAAAAATCAGCTTCAAATAAATTATTTCAAAGGAACAATTTCAACCCCCTGACCTACATCTGTCGTTCTCTCAGAATAGGGAACAAAATTTCATTTGTAAATTTAATCGCATGTCAGATAATAGTTAAAAATTCCATGAATACACTATGCAGTGGGAACATGCAAGGAATGGTCTGTGATATAAAGAAAAGCTCCCTCTTAAATGCGCACAAGTTTTCTCAGTCGTTGTTATTTTCTTTTTAATAGATTATTTAAAACGTTTAAAATCATTAACAAAAACTGAATGCAGTTTATAAAAGAGCCTTCAATCGCGAAAACAATTCCAAGTATTTTATACACCATGTTGATCTAATGATTTCCTATTAAATAAAAGCCACCCCATCCTTACATTTTGCTTTATAGCATTTCTCAGTATTGATCCTACTTTAAAATTAATTGAAATTTATCTTCTTATTAATTAAATATTTATCATTACTTTTACCATTTACCAAAACATTGCATTTATTGTTGCAATGCTACATAATGAGTTATTTTTTATTTCGTAGATACAGCATGTACTTTTTATTATATACACCATGCAGCAAACCTTTAGATATTATACCTAAAGATTTGCCGCTCGATTTATATGTTTCGGCCAAAGTAATAAATGCGGTTAATATTAATAATTTCTGGTTAGTATTAATATTACTTGCATGAATTGGTTAATGTGCAAAATAACAAGAGAATAATCACTTTTACCGGTTATTTAAAAAAAAAATCTATTAATGTATTTGGTAAAAATAATTAATATCGTTATTATGTAATATTGTATGACATTTTTATTTATTGACTAGTCAGTAACAATTAAAATTCTTTATAGGTACGTAGGGAAATATTCTATTATTTTTTAAAGTGTTCACCTTTAAGACACTTGTATGCATCCAAATCAATTTAGTAATCATTTTCTGGACTCTCAAATTATCACAGCAACTTCTAGAGGTGATCAAAATCGCTGTGCACACATTTTTGTTTCATTTTGGGGTTAGAGTTATGTGCTTATTATGGTCGTATAAAACCATCCCATGAAAATCTTCACGAATAATTTACATTTTCTCACAAGCTTGTTTATTTTAATATAGTGACGATACATTTTAATAATGCCATTTGGTGGTCGTTTGTAAAAGGACAACTTTCCAATAAAATCATACAATAAATTAAAAAAATAATGAGTTTAACTAGATATTTGGTACGTCTTCACTCCTTTAACTATCTTAATTATTTAACTATCTTATTTAAAACCTTAGATATTAGGTAAATTTTTACTCCTTTATCTGTCTTACATAAAGCCCTAGATATTTGGTACATCTTCACTCCTTTAACTGTTTTATTTATTTAACTGTCTTATTTAAAGCCCTAGATATTTGGTACGTCTTCACTACTTTAACTGTCTTATTTATTTAACTGTCTTATTTAAAGCCCTAGATATTTGGTACGTCTTCACTACTTTAACTGTCTTATTTATTTAACTGTCTTATTTAAAGCCCTAGATATTTGGTACGTCTTTACTCCTTTAACTATCTTAATTATTTAACTATCTTATTTAAAGCCCTAGATATTTGGTACATTTTTACTCCTTTAACTGTCTTATTTAAAGCCCTAGATATTTGGTACGTTTTCACTCCTTTAACTATCTTAATTATTTAACTATCTTATTTAAAGCCCTAGATATTTGGTACATTTTTACTCCTATAAGTGTCTTATTTAAAGCCCTAGATATTTGGTACATCTTCACTCCTTTAACTGTCTTATTTATTTAACTGTCTTATTTAAAGCCCTAGATATTTGGTACATCTTTACTCCTTTAACTGTCTTATTTATTTAACTGTCTTATTTAAAGCCCTAGATATTTGGTACATCTTCACTCCTTTAACTGTCTTATTTAAAGCCCTAGATATTTGGTACATCTTCACTCCTTCAACTGTCTTATTTATTTAACTGTCTTATTTAAAGCCCTAGATATTTGGTACGTCTTCACTCCTTTAACTGTCTTATTTATTTAACTGTCTTATTTAAAGCCCTAGATATTTGGTACATCTTCACTCCTTCAACTGTCTTATTTATTTAACTGTCTTATTTAAAGCCCTAGATATTTGGTACGTCTTCACTCCTTTAACTGTCTTAT
>JAWQRP010004264.1:0-12128 GCA_033557875.1 Quadriops clusia | reverse complement strand
CGAAGTCGCTATTTTCGTCCCTTTTCAAACCGATCATGTTCCCATCATCTGTCGCAGTTTCTTGACGATAGCCGTTTTGAATATCACGGCCTGGGATTTGCAGACGGTCTTGTTGCAATCCATGTTCACGAGAGATGCCGATCATTTATGATGCTTCCGAGTATACATACATGGACCATCGCCTCCTAAATATGTTTAGGAAGCACCAACGAACACGAAAGCATAATGTGTCAAGGCAACGCATGGACTGGGACTATCCCCACCAAATATGGGCGGTGACATAATGTAACGCCGAGCGCACCCTGTCGGCTGGGGTCCCAACTAAACCGCTACGGGGTCGCCCGCAATGTAAATTCTTTCCGCTGTATTCTGCATTTAGGTCAGCTATCTGTTTATCTGTGGTTAAAGTAAAGTAATCGCGGAATGCATCCCAATTAAGTATTCTGCCTCCCTGAATCGCGGATCTCGGGCGCCACGTTATTTTGTAGGAAATAACGAAACTCCGAAATACACAAACAGACTATATTAAACCCAAAATCTACCAGGTGTACAAATATAATGTTACAAGTCAAACAAAATACTCTTATAATTACAAGAGAGTAGTTCTGGTTGCCGAATTGGCAGTGTAAATTAAATTATGAAAGCCTAACTTACAATACTTAAATTCCAGTGCCCGGAGGCCAGCTGGTTCGGTTAGTCAAAACAGGAATTGGCGAAGGTGCCTACGGTAATCGGGGTTTCCAAAATTTGGAAAGGACTAGTCTGGAAAATTAATGACGCGGTAATACGGTTATATGGAATGACTGAAAGCGAACGACAAGTCGCGTTCGTGGAATTAGCAAAGTTGAATGCTACCGGCGTTACTGTAAACCATCCGGTGGCTTTAATGATTGCGGGGAAAAACGGGTTAAATTATCACGTACATGGACGGTACTCGGAAAGAAACTGGTCAGGTTTCGAAATATAAAATGACTCTAGCACGACGGAAAGCTTTACTCTTACGGCACAACAAAATGGCGCCTCGCGCTTTTCGGCAGGACCCAAAATTAGGGTTACGGAAAAATGAATCGGAAAAACCAGAATATTATTATCTACTCGCGATAATATTAAGAAGCTGCTAAACAGTTCGGATTCGACTTAGACCCGAAATGAAAACGGTACTAAAATAATTAAGTTAATAATTAATAGATATTGTCTAGCTGGACAGCGGACTCATTCATACGTGCATGCAAGAGAATTTCGTGCAAGTCAGCACGTTAGGTACAATGCAGCACCTCTGGTAAGTTACAAAAAGCGGATGGTACAAATCTGAACAAAAAGTTCTGCAAAGGTTTCTTAAAAGTCAAAAAAACAAACTCTACTCGTGTGCAAACCCTGCACGCTGAGATCTCAGCTATATGCCCAACGGCACATCCGGATTTATAATTGCAATAAATTTTGTGCAAAACTGCACCTTGGGCTAACTGAACGGGGTGTTAGATGATTTCGTGCATTTCTACACAACAGGAGTAAGAGCAAGTTTAGAGAGTGTACAATTCTGCACTTTAAACAAAAGACGGTAAAATTAAATATTTTGCAGAAAAACCTCTCTTTACCTAAGACTGGCAGATGTTGTTCAGGTGACGACGCGTGCACGAGAATACTTTCCGGCTTGTAATTAGTGGACGGTTTAACATTTATAAAGATAAATTAAAACGGAAAACGGTAAAGTCGAAGAGCGACCAATTCTTCGAAGTGACAAAGTACCAGTTCGAATTAAATTTTGAAATAAATCGGTGTTACGGTCGACGGACTGGCGGAGTACGGATACTGGTATTCTGGCGGTGGACTGAGTACTTCATGCCTGGGACAGGTTTGCACGGGGTTAAATAGGCTCGGTCGGCTTGGAAAGGGAACACTGTTTTTATCGGACATGCGTAAAGCTCAAAGTGATGTTAGTGGGGTCTTACAACTAAAGTCAACTAGCATAAATAAAATACCATAAAAAAGGTTATAAAAAAAATATTCGCGTGGTCCTGGATTTGTAACGAAACGGTGGGAAATTCTGGACGCTTCGTTACAAATCGAACGCATTCTTTTAACAAGTCATTGCACCCTGAGTGCAATACTGTAATTTCGCCGTAGGACGTAGCTACACATCCACAGAGATAAATTTCAGTATTTTAAGGAGAGTGTATTTTTTATTTGTGGTATTCTTCTTAAGTTCTATTGCAAAACGAAGAAGGATTAATAATTTGTAAACAATATTGAATTATTTTTAAATGATTTTAAGTAATTGCAGTGACAAATCAGTTTTAACTCCCTTGTTTAGTGTAATTTTGGTAGCTGTTTTTCTAAATTCGGACTTTTGAAAATTCTTCCGGACAACTGATCTAAAATTAAACTGGCCAGCAAAATTTCGGCATGTTAAAAATAGCGGAATTAATCGGCAAAATCTCTTATTTTTGGTCAAACTTTGGAGGGCTGTAGCTCCGTGGGGGTGCACTTCCGGACAGGGGTGTATATGAACTTTTTTTACTTTGTTTGATGAGTACTACATGTGGTTCAAAGAATATATCAGAATTTAATAGCACCCTGTATAATATTACATGAAACAAGATAAATTATGTATATTACCATTGAATATAGAGTATACTTATAAAGGCCAATCCTATAGGCGAGAAATTCCACTTTTTTTTGTCTAGGCGAAAGTGGTGGCGCACAGCGATGATTAGCGAAATTTGATGACGCAATGTATGATTGATATAAATGATTTACAGATACCTTTCTTCTTCTGACAGAACAATCAAAAATAGCATTCAGTGTCAGCGTTTTCATACGCAAATTGCACGATGCGTTTATCAAATGTGACAATTGCTCCAAGAACAAGGTTATATTGCGTTTTAAATGTCCGATATCTTAGCTACTGCCCTTTATCATTGAGGTTAATATTACTTTACTAACGGCGTTGGACTATAGATGGCAACAGGTGAAAAACGCCATTAATCTTAAACATAATTTAATATGGGGATTGGCCTTCTTTATATACTCTATATTCAATGATATTACAATTATATATATATACATCCTGCTATCAATACAACGTCCTATTATTGTCGATTTACCGTCAATCAGACGTCCGGTTGCTTTAGAGCGTCCATATATGGACGCCGGATTGTTTAACTGTGTTTTCGGCATCCCCTCACCCCCTATAACCCCTAGAACTCACTTTTAAAAATTCGTATATGGCGCTCTAATGATACCCAAATGGATATTTTTGTATATCGATAGTTCGCCGAGTTGACCACCAGGTTCGCGACGGTCGCTCGCCGTATATTTCGTGTGTGTATATCACTTTCATTGCGCGGTGGATCGAGCGTCCGGAACTGCGGCAACGCTGCTTTGGCTCATTGTACTGTTCTACTGTCTCGCCTTCACTTGGCGAGCTGTATGTAAGAGGAGATGAAACAAGACTTGCTTCAGAGTTGTTCTGCTAACTTTTTATGAAACATATAAATTCATAACATTCTTTATTTTTTTTTAAATCAACATACTTATTACACACATGTTTTAAAATTCTTTGTAAACTTTCATACATGAACATTTCGCAAAACTTGTCTTACCATTATTTATCTAAAAAATAAAGAACGAAGATTTTTAACTAATTAAAATGTAATGAATTTATATGTTCCATACAAAGTTATCAGAAGAAGTCTGAAACAAGCAGGCGAAAGGTCACAATAAGAAATAACAAACAAAATATGGTTTAAAAATTTAATAGTATTTTATTAAAAAGAAGACCCAAGATTACCCAGCGAAATTAAACTAAACAAAAATTAAACAACCTGTCGCAAGATCACAAGAAAAACCAAAAAAAAATACAGTCTTAAACAATACGTTGCAGTAAATGTTGTGCATGAATAGTTCGTTTTTTCATTGGAGATTACTATGAATTTTTCTTTTGGCTACCGTAGCCCTCAATAGTTGGAAGGGAATAGCCTATGTCTCCAATATTCATTTTCTCTTTTTTAGGAAGTCTTCAAAGCTTTTTTAATTCTGTAAAAAAAATAAACGCTCCATTAGATTTTTTATTATTATATTTTTATTATTAAAAAGAAATATATTTACAAATATGAAATAAACACTTGAGAGAGCAATACTAGATTCGTCCCCCATATTGGTTTTGCCCAATCGGTGAAGCGGCTTCTTAGGTTTAAAGCGAACGCTTCACAATCTGAATGAAACCAATATGGCAGTCGGGTCAAGTAATGTTTCGGCCATAGCAAAATTAGATAAATTATTTTACTATGATGAATGACTTGATGTAGGGAGAAAAGAAGTCACCAACATCATTAATTTACAAGGATTGTAATGGAGACTGATGACGTAGGTGATTTCTTCTCTCGTGTCGAAGCCCGTACCACGATACATATTTAACAAAATATTAAACGTAATATTTACGTCAACAAAAACAAAAAATGGAATTGGTTAGTCGAAGACATGAATAAAAATAAGATTATTTGATAATTGAAAATTATTTAACGTATAAAAGCGAGACGCCATACCATGCAAATTGTAGTGCAAATACGCACGTTTAGCGTGACGTAAAAGTATGGCGACAATACAACTGTTTGTAACTAAACAATTTTAAAGCTCTTGTAATTCTTTATAAGGAAATTTTGACAGTGCATTACTTTAAATTTTTTTAAAATTTAGTGGACCCTATAGGCTTATTAGGTAAGTATCATTTGATTCCTTGTATTTTTCTTTAATTTTTAGTGAATATAAAATATTAATTGTTAGTACAGTTAGACTGAAAAAACAACATTCAGTCATATGCCCTATACAAAAAATTAAGAAAAAAACACAAAGAATTAAACGGTACCCACCTGATATGTAAGAAATTCGCTAAACTTAAACTAATGCACTTTCAAAATTCTCTTAAGGAGAATTACAAGAGCTTCGAAATTGTTTGGACTTGTTACCCGTAACGTAATCACCAAACAAGCGTATAAAACAATTCATGATAATGGAAAAATATATACTTACCCGTAAATTTCTCAGTGAGATTCTTTGAAACACCACTAGATAACACGATGGCTTGATAATCCACTTTTATATAAGTTGCATATAAATTAGTCCAGCAAAATTAAAAGCTAGGTATTCGCTTTATATATTTTCTATATTACAATTCTTTATATTGTTGTTTCTTTTTTGCGTAAAAATGGACCATGTGAAAGTCACGTTCACCGGAAATATTGCCTTGTATGATTATACCTATGGGGGAAACAGTGCTTGACCCGTCCGATATTTTTCCCTCAAGTAATATAGTAGTAGATGATTAAAGTTTTGTTTTTTAATGGGTTTTAAGGTCTAATAAAAGAATGATTATTGATTCATTTTTCTTTTAATTTTAATTGTCGACATTTCGCTCTTATTTTTTTGTGAGCTTCTTCTGGACCATTGAAATTATAATAAATTAAACAACACAAGACAAGACTTTTTAAAATTAACTTTTTTCCCATTTTATGTTAATATCTTAATTTATTATAATTTTAAAAGTCCAGAAGAAGCTCATAAAAAAAATAAGAGCGAAACGTCGACAATTAAAATAAAAAGAAAAATGAAACAATAATCATAAAGCATTCTTTTAATAGACCTTGGAACCCATTAATAAACAAAACTTTAATCAACAAAACACAACAAAAGGTCATTATAATTATATAAACAAAATATAGTAGTAGTATTAATAATTTTTTTAAAATTATTAAATATATAATAAATTAACAAATATTTTATAAATTATTAAATATTTTCTACAATATGTACGTAGTTATTGAAGTTCCTCCTTTATTCTATGCTGAGCTTTCGGTGGGGAATAACAAACTTTTGGAGCCATTCGTAAATGTCTCACCGTTCCTGAGCATACAAAAAGAAACATTCAAACGTCAATTAGTATTCTTGAATGTTTATTTTTACAATTAAATTTTTTCTTTTTAATCTTGGACTTAGTTAATAATATATTTATTTTGTTTTCTTGGGATATGAAGTCCTTATTTTAATTATAAAATGCTATTATGTAAAACAATTTTATTTTAACTCGACGTTTAAACGTTTAAACGTCGAGTTAAAATATAATTGTTTTACATAAAAGCATTTTACAATTAAAATAAGGACTTCATATCCCAAGAAAAGAAAATAAATATATATATTTGTTTTTACATGACCAGGAACGGTGAAATATTTACGGATGCGATCACCCCAAAATTTTGTTAATGCTTTAAAAATGGTCGCAATCGCCACCGAAAGCTCAGCATTATTAAATACGTAATAAGTTATTAAGTAATTGATAAATTAATAAATATTTGATAAATTATTAAATATTTTATAAATTAACAAATAATTTTTAAGTTATGGAATATTTTATTAATTAATAAATATTTTCTCAATGTCCTGTTGAAGACAGTCAATAGTAATAAAAATATAGATAAAATATACTTAATGGTATGTTCAGTGATTTCATTTAATAGTCAGTAAAAAAAGTATCGTATTTAAACGTTTTAGCGTTAAGAGCAAAAGGCTAATTCTTATATGTACCAAATTGTGCGGGTTAAATCTGTTGCTACGATAAAAAACTTTAGGTTGCGGTAGTTGAATATTTAAACGGCGATTTATTTCGTTAAATGCAATAGAAAAGTATTGGCAACGTCGACAGGACGCTGCATATATGTATACGCGGAGGACGCCTGATGATCGACAGAATGAAAGTAAACGTATATAACGGAGTCCGTATGGATTGCAATATGAAAGGACGCCGGAGTATTAGTCAAATAAAAGTTTTTTCTTACCGGACGCCATAAACAACAACTATGAAAGGACGCGTTATTGATAGCAGGATATATATATATATATATATATATATATAGACAAATGTAAATTTATCAATATGTAAACAAAGCAATACCCTTGAATTGCAGGATGAAAGCCGATATCACGAGGATATCTTCGGCATCACCTTAAGAACAGCTGAGGTGCATAACCGATCGAGAGAATCGGCAAGGATAAGAATGGCCTCGGAACCCTAACAAAACGTATTTTAATTGCCGAATGTTTTGTAAGTAAAAAGATATATAAAAGCAATGTTTCACAATTTTTCAAATTTTAATGGGAATTATAACATAATATTATTACCACTATACTATAAAGCGTTTTACGATACTTAAATAATATACTGAACATAATTATGTATTGATTATATTATAATCATATTATGTATAAGACACTAAGCTACTCCTATCTCTTATTCATTGAATTCTATCTTTCAGATGTTTATAAATATGTAATTTAAAATAATTAATTATAAGAAATAGATATCAAACGTATGTATAATCCACTAAAAGGATACATTTCAATATCAATTTAAAGTGTTGCATCTATATTATAATTTTTACCTCTCTATGTAATATACTAATGAATGATAAACTGCATCGAAAGGACAATGTACTAAATAATTACTACTATACTTTCAAACAACTTCATAAAACCACTGTCGTTTTATTGTTATTGAAAGGTTTAAATAAAGAAATAAATTTTTGTAATGTCGGTGTTTTCAAATCACCGTCCTATATTTATTACTATTAGGTGAATCCGTTCTTTGAACAGGTTAGATGCTGATAAATTTTAATATATTGAGTGTGTAATTTTTATTTCAAATGCCCCTAGAACGAGAAGCAATTCTAAATCAGAATTTATTTTCGATTAGGTTTTGCCATCGCCCATTAACGGTAGTTTTTAACCAGACTTAAAGATGTTAAAAAAATAAAAGTTTTGATCCCTCAGTGGATCTTTTAAAAGTTATTGAAAGCTTTGTAGGTATGTTTATATAATAGATGATGCAAACATTTGTCATGCTTGCCAATTTTCTTATTGCAAAATTTTCATGTGTAATAATTTTTTTGTCTTTGGAGTGCTTCCCAAGATTTTCAGATACATACCTCTATCTCTTTAATGCATAAATTCGCACCTTGTAACATCCTAGTAATAACAAAATTGGATTGTTAGAGTTTATTATCTCGGTGTTGTAGTTTTGTAAAAAGTTTGCCTGTTATGTTTTGGTTGTTAGTAATTATTATGTTTATTTTTCCAAATCTATTTATAATATTTTGGGTTAATTTTTTTATATGTATACACATATTATGTATCTACTTCCATCTTTCCACTTGTAATTGAATATAATACTAGAAAGAGACAACATTAACATTCAGTGAACAAAATGTTATTACAAAAAAGTGATTATTAAATATATTAGTCGTTTTAACAAGGAAACGACATCTTTATTCATTAAATATATTCCGTGAAAAAATGAATATAACAATAATAATAACAATACTAATTATGTAAATAAAATTGAAGATAAAAGATGTACATAACAATACCAATAGCTAAACGTGGAGACTTGTAATTAAAAGAGACTAATTTTATTAATATAAGCAGCAAATCTAACAAAGAAACGATGCCATTGTCATAACAAAAAATTCAGTTATCTACAACAAAAGACTTGATTTAATTTTGCAAAGATGAGGAAGAATTCTAACAAAAACCCGGATGCGGAACCGAAACAAAATCCCCCAAGACCATCTACATTACCAAAATCATCTGCTCCACTAAAACCACCTGAACCTGGGTTTTCATTTAAGGGTCCCATGGTAAAAGACAAGTATAAAAATAAAAGATGCCAACAGGCCAAAACGGGAAAGAAGTCTGGATTGTAGGGTCTATTAGAAGGTCAATCAAACAAACACTAAACGTTGCGTCGGACAAATAAAAAGGACAAGTGCCGCTCATAATTGGAAAACCTTCAAACAAAGAATACGAAAATGTCATAACGTTAAGCCGTGCCCAAATTTCAGTTATCCAAAGCAAGAGGCATAAAGTAATTCCAAGTTTCATGATTTTTCACGCCAGAAGATGAGCACGGATTCTACGGCAAGCACATCTCCAAGCCAATTGTTGCTGGCATCGCTTATTCAATTGGCTGTTGATGATTTATACCCAAACCTTTCAAAAGAGAGATGTTTAGTGGATTTTTTGAGATTTTTGGAAAAGTTGTTGAGACTAGGTGACTGCAAAAAAAAGGACAAGAAATGTTGCGAAAAAAAAAAGAAAAAGAAACCAAAGCCACCGAAAAAAAGACCAAAGCCACCGAAAAAAAAACCAAAGCCACCGAAAAAAAAACCAAAGCCACCAAAATCACAAACAAGACCAGCAGAAATTAAACCAAGTTATCAATCAGGATTTACATCTCAAGCCAGTAGCATAAGCGATAGGGGAAAGAGGAAACAAGCTGCACAAGCGGGGATGAATGCTGGTTTATCAGGCACATAGAAAGTGAATCAGATAAACAACCAGTTCGCAGAAATTTGAGGCGTTTATCCAGCAGAGAAAATGAACCAAAAAACCTACGTGACGAAGAACCCTCTCTTTTATGAACATTTTCTCTGATACCGCTCTGTTACTATATTAATATATAATAATATTTAAACTAATAATATTTAAACCATCAATATATCTAATAGGAACGTACAAAAAGTTTATAGTAGTTGAAATATCTACGAGAAATAAAAATTTTAGCAACGACTTGCGTCTTAACAAAGTTATACTTTTTTCTGATTGCTCTTCCTTAAGTTGGACGAAAAGCAGTCACGAAGAGTTTAGATAAAATGGAACGTCGTCAGTGTTCGCTCGGTTTTTTTCAAATCCTCGCCCCAGAAGAATGTTTAAAAGAATCTTCAATTAATTGTGAAACATAAGTGTTGACAGGTCCTTCATTTACCTTGAACTATTCTTTCAGTAACAATTTGTCAGGTAAGAAAGGTTTTCATTTGTTCATATATTAATGACCTAAATCAATTCAGATGGAAGAAGAAAATCCGAATAATGTTGCTTTTTTTTCAAATTAAAGAACCAATTTAAAATAAAACGAAACTTTACAACAAATGAAAATTTATTTTGAAAACTTGTTTAAAAAACAACACTAAATTGTCAGTGCTGCCAATTAACCATATTATGATTATTTATTATTCAAAAAAAAAGTAGAGAAATTGCTTCAAAAAATTTCAACATGGTTCTTTCGAGGGAAATACAAGCGTCCATTGAACTAGAAATTATTCAGAAAATAGGCAAGTCAGTAGATCCAAATCGGAAGGATGAGGACAGAATAGAACGTAAACATAAGGACACCAAGAATGCTAGAAATGGTAAGTTAGTTTGAGACTTTCTCCTGTTGTCATAAAAAATAAGATTTTCAAATTGAACAATAAGAAATTAGGCCTAGAGAATAGAGATATCGAGATAGAAAAAAAGAGAGTTGAAGAGATAGTGATTAACTTAATTCTTACCTTTCAAACTCCGCATTTCTATTTCCGGGCCCATGTTCTCTTGTGTTTTTTCTTCTACCTCTTTCAGATCTTCTTTCACGTTCACATTTTTCTCGATCCACTTTTCACGACATCTCTTTTACTGCTTGTTATTGTTCTTTCTTGTCTAAAAAATGTTTTTTTCATGTAAAAAATAAAAAGTGTGTATGTATACATACGTTTTATTAGTATGCAAATTTCAACTCTGTCCTGTAAGGCATTTATCGTAATGACTGAATTCCGTATATAGATATTTAGACTACGTAATTATTGGATTTAACATTTGTGTTAAGTTCACTTCAAAGTTTGGAAGTTACAACTCAAAAATCACTTTGATCGTATTTTAATGTCATTGTTCAGGGTTTTTTTCTTGAGTTGACCCTATGAAGTCAATACGCAACTTTGTAGAAATTAAATCAAAGATATTGGCGAAAGCTCAGATTAGTAAATAATGATGCACATTATCCAACCCCAAATACAATTAAGTAAACAAATTACAATCAACAAATTAAACAACTAACCTCGCATAAGAATTCCTCCAAAAGCATTCCAAGCGCACATCCAGAAGTCAAAACTACTTGCAAAATTCCAAGTCTGTCGGTCAAGCCATCTTTGAAATGTCGTACTTATGATATAATGTACTAAGAAGAACTTTCTGTCGATTTTGATTAATAAATTTGTTGTAACGAAAAATTCTACGTAATAAAGAAAATGTATTGTTTAGTGAAAAACAATGAGTTCTGGAAGCACCGATCCTCTTACTGGTCCAACAATGAGTCCCGTCGAGCTAGCACCAGCAAAAACATGGGCTCTCATTCGAGTTACCTTACTAAAGCTGTTCGAGCCCCAGCTATAGTCGAAGGGCATGTATGCAAGGGTTTAATCCTCGGGTTAAAGAACCTCATGCTTCTACTCGAGGGTTGAACAAATTTCAGCAAAAAAACGAATTTCATTCAACATTTTTATGCATTTTAGCAAGGGGACAGTGACAACCGCATGCAAAATACCTCAGGAATACCGCGGATGCTATTGCTTGCGATATTCTCCTGATGAAGAATATATCGCTGCCAGTTACGGCACTGGCTGTATTCAGGTACGATTGTTATTATTATTATATTGAATTATTATTATTATTTTCTCTTTACAAATTATTTACTTACTTATATAATTCCATAAGATTCTTGGACTGTTTATTTTAATTTAAGGGTTATCTTAGGTGTAAGTTCGATTAAAACGATAATTTAAAAATATGACGTTTTATTCGTATATCCTTATTCTTCAGCGTTTCGAAACTGGTACATATTGCTTCAGCACATATCTAACAATAGAACATAATTCTACGATAAATATTTCAATGCACATCAAACATCAATTGAGATTGTGCGGGCGGTTTAAAAATTTCATTTTTATTTCAATTTCTTACCTCCGCTCATACTGCATTGATTTAAAACTAAACATGACGAAATAGGGAAGAACAATATTTTGAAATTTTTCCGACATGAGCCCTTTACGAAATTCGTGATTCAGGCAAGGCTCACGTAGATATCGTATGTACAGCGTGTTCGAATTGAACTGTTTTATAAAAAATTTAAATTCGAGCTCTATGTCGCTATCAAAATAAGCATCAGAACTATACCGAACGGAGTTCGTAATCTTTCGGTTATAATCATTTATGAGAATACCGCTTTATTTGAATTTAAGGCTTGTGATTCGTCAATCAGACAAGGCCGTCTG
>JAWQRP010004263.1:0-12129 GCA_033557875.1 Quadriops clusia | reverse complement strand
TATATTAATAACAATTTAATGTTATAGTGTAAAACGAAATTGAATGTAAAATAAAAACTAAACTGTAAAATGAAAACTAAACTGCAAAATGAAAACTAAACTGCAAAATGAAAACTAAACTGCAAAATGAAAACTAAACTATAAAATGAGAAACCAAAAGAGTCTTAATTTATTATTCTCAAGATAAAAATCAATTGAAATATTTGGCTTAATACCCAAAGCGATCATTATTCATATTGAACTCTGAAATAATTCATTGTTCGCACAGTTTGATATTGGTGATTTTATTGTACATACAATGAAATTGAGATAAGGTCTTAATTAGGTTGTAGGAAAAAAATTAAGCGGGTCAAATTCGTTTTTCTATTGAAGTTGGATATAAATACCTTTGTTTCAATATTGATAACAATTAATGCCTGTTTAATGTAGGAAATACGAAATAGACGAACATTGCTTCCTTGATAATCCTGATTATAAATATATTTTTAATTTTGGATTTATTGATGCTTATCTCAGTCTCATTAATACTTATCTCAGTCTTATTAATAATTGTCTCAGTCTCATTTTATTATTAAAAGTAGCTAATAAGTTTTGTTTTAGTATATATGGTACACTAGTTTGTTTACATAAAAATGTAGTAAAAGCAACAAAGAAAGGAGCACACGCGGCTTTTATCACGACATATCAAACAAAAACACAACAATTTGCGGATTACCTAAAAGGGTTATAGATTAGGTTATTTATTTTTGTTTAAATTAAACAGACGTGTGAGAAGGCAAAAACACGATACTTATCTCTAGAGAAACAGGATTTACTTTTACACGCACAATCTTTTTTTTTTATCTTGTTTACTTTCTAGATATAAATTTGTTCAAGTTTTCTTAAATCATTACATTTTAGAATTACATTTTAATTAGGAATTATGTTTTAATTATGAATTATGTTTTAATTATAAATTATGTTTTATTTATGTATTATGTTTTAATTATGAATTGAGTTTGAATGAGGAAATATATTTGAAAATTTAATTATGTATCAATTACTTAAGTATTATGTTTGAATCAAGTTAATTTCAATTCTCGTTCCAGATATGTAGGTTTTGCTGGCACAGAATACGAACGGACGAGAACGGGTTGTGTCCCGCTTGTCGGAAGGCTTACTCGGAGAACCCGGCCGACTTCACGCCCCTCTCCAAGGAGCAGGTGGCGCAGCTCAAGGCCGAGAAGCGCCAGCGGGACCAGCAGCGCAAGGCGAAGCTGAGCGAGAGCCGCAAGCACCTGGCGAGCGTTCGCGTCGTCCAGAGGAACTTGGTCTTTGTGGTCGGCTTGCCATTGCGGCTCGCCGATCCCGAGGTGCTCAAGAAGCACGAGTACTTCGGCAAGTTTGGCAAGATCCACAAGGTCGTCATCAACCAGTCTACGTCTTACGCTGGATCCCAGGGCCCCAGTGCAAGTATGTCAAGCACTCTCATTTAGAGTTAAAGTCGAAATCAATATGAATATGAATGTTTAATTGAAAAAAAAATTAGTTACTAAAAAAAATGTTTTAGGTGCTTATGTGACGTATCACAAGAGCGATGATGCTCTGAGAGCGATCCAGAGTGTCAACAATATAGTGATAGATGGGCGGCAAATAAAGTCGAGTTTAGGAACGACAAAGTACTGCTCACATTTCATGAAGAATCAGCCGTGTCCGAAGTCCGATTGCATGTATCTTCACGATTTTGGTGAGTTTTCTTGTGGTTGCGGTCATTCAAAGGTTAAGGACTCGTCTTGGCGCTTGAGGCTTCAAGGGTTAAACACGGTTCATCGTTCTCATTTTTCTTGTTTTATATTGTGTTTAATTGTTTTATATTATGTTTAATAGTTTTATATTGTCTTTAATTATTTTATATTCTGTTTAATTGTTTTATATAATTTACGTGTTTAACCCTTACTCTCCTTCACTGTATCGTTTGCTGCACTGGGGTTCTGTTTGGCTTAGCAGGCCACTTTAATAGTACTTGCCTTTGCTTGAAGGAGATCCGGAGGCGAGTTTCACGAAGGAACAGATGCATGCTGGGAAACATCAGGAGTACGAGAAAAAGCTGCACGAGGCATTAAACAACAAGACACATCAACAACAGGTCACACAACAGCAGCAGCAGTCACAGGTGCGTCAATATTTTTAAAAATATTTAAAAAACTTCGCAACAATTTGCCCTAAATATAATCAGTTACTCACTGAATTTTACTAATTAATGTAAAGGCACAAACGACAACAGCAACGTCTAATCCCTCGGAACCCCAAGTAAGCAACAAAACACAATCGACGGCGAAGAGCAAAGAGAGTGCGACTGCGAACAGTGGAAACAATAGGGACAGTTGGCCACAACTTAGCGACAAAGGGGACAAGACGGACAAAAAGGCGGAGAGCGGCGGGAAACTGGATAAAGAAAAGGCGGTAGTGCAGCCAAGCAAAGGCAAGAACAAATGCAAAAGCGGGGGCTCTGAGCTGCAGAAGCGGTTGGACAAGAAATCAGAAGCTGCGATCAGCAAAGACCAATGCCACAACTCGTGCACAAAAGACCCGAGTAACGCAAACGGAGGCTGCTACGTCACACAGGTCTCCCCTAACAATATCGGCAATGCGTATGCGAACTCGGAAAAACTGTCACAGAGCACGGCGAAGAGCAAAGACTCCGACTCAGACGGCTCGTCCTTCGGCCAATCGGTAGACAGCATCAGCAGCTGCGGGAGCGGCAGCACGCGGTCCACGTTGCCTTTGCTCGACGACAACACGAGCTTCTTCTCGATGCAGAACTCCTTCCAAAAGATAGTGCCTGAAACGCTAGCGCAACCGTCGGAGGACGAGCTGCAGCCGGGCGAGCCCTCGGTTCTCGGCCACAGCTCCCAGATCCTCAACGACACGTTGCCCGACATTAGCAGTACTGAAGACTGGGAAGCGGCCTTCGGATTCTCCAATAAGCAGTCACAGCCGAAGTTGGCGGGTCAACCGCAGCTTGCAGGCAACGCGCCCCAGAACGTCAAGGACACCTTAGACGCGTTCGGCAACAACTTCGGGTGTTCCCTCGTCGGCAGCACCACGCAGTTGACCAACAGATTATGTGAGTTGTTTTCTTCTTTACTCTTGCATTTAACATGTTATGTGCATATATACTATATATTTTGATTAATTTTATTTTATTTTTGATCGTTTGTATTTATTTACTTATTATTTCAATTATTGGGTTTACAGGTCTTTGAGATAAAGCTTCTGCATTGCTCAATGTTTCGTTTCAATAATTAAAACTTCTTCAGGAGTTTAATTTAATATTCAATATGAAAAATTTTGAAATCTTCATATGTTAAGCCAGTGTATAAGGTTTATTTCAAAGATCTGTGAACCCAATAATTAAAATTATTAGCACATTATATTGTCAACCAAATTATATATAATATGCAATAATAAATATATGAGAATGTGAATATGAATATTCAATTTTAAAAAATGCTAATAATGTTATGTAATGTCGTACAGTGGACCAGGGTTTCACAAACAACAAATTGGACATGTTCAGCCGATTAGACGGCTCGGGTTCCTACCAGGGCCCCAAAAACAACTACGAAATCAACGATAGCTTGCTCGAGGCTATGGCGAAGAACAACACGTCATACGGCCACCAAATGTACAAGCCCACGACGAGCCCCCTAGACGAGAGGCACATCCCCACATACTTGTCTCAGCAGCAGGGCCACATGAAAGACTTAGGTAGCAACGGGTTGAATGGGATCAACGGAATGGACCAGATGTCAAAGTTCTTCTCGGATTTCTACAAGAACGGACAGAAAGACATGGTTTTCGGGGGACTGTCCCCGCAGCAAAACGGCCTTACGAGCCACCAATCCGGACTTTCAAGCCACCAATCCGGACTTTCGAGTCACCAATCTGGACTTTCGAATCACCAATCTGGACTTTCGAGTCACCAAACCGGACTTTCGAGTCACCAATCCGGACTTTCAAGCCACCAATCAGGGCTATCGGGACATTCAGGCCACCAGGCGGGACTTTCAGGACACCAATCGGGTCTTCAGGGCCACCAGTCTGGACTGTCGAGTCATCAATCGGGACTTTCCAGTCACCAATCGGGACTTTCAAGTCATCAATCGGGACTTTCAAGTCACCATTTAGGCCTTACGAACACTGGTGGAATTTCTACGAATCAACAGGGGAGCTTTTCCGGCAATCAAGGAGGCCTTTCGAACCAGAGCTTTACGAACCAACTTTCTAGCCAACATTCGAACCAACACTCAAGCCAGCATTCGAACCAACTTTCAAACCAACTGTCAAGCCAACTTTCAAATCAACTTACAAACCAGCTGTCAAATCAACTGTCTAACCAGCATTCGAACCAACTTTCTAGCCAACATTCGAACCAACTTTCTAGCCAAAATTCGAACCAACAAACTGGCTTTCAAAACCAGAACACAAGTGTCGGCCTGACAAATTCCGTTGGATTGTCGAATTCCGTCGGGTTGTCGAATTCGGTCGGTCTGTCAAATTCCGTTGGATTGTCAAATTCCGTCGGATTGTCAAATTCCGTCGGATTGTCAAATTCAGTTGGTTTGACGAATTCAATCGGTCTAGCGAATTCCGTTGGTCTCTCAAATCAACTCTCGAGTGGTTTGTCTAATCAACATTCGGGAGGACTAAGCGGTCATTCGGGAGGTCTATCTAATCAACATTCGGGAGGGTTAACCAATCAACATTCAGGAGGTCTTGCAAATCAACAGCAAGGCTTGAACAGGTTGACGAACGGCTTGAACGGCCTCAACCTCCACCATCATCAAGGGACCACGTCTCAGCAAAATTCGGTTACCGGTGGAGGGAGCTATCTCAGTTTAGAAGACAAACATGCGTTGTTCTTGATGCAGCATCAGCGTCAAATTTCGGAACAGCTCTTGAACTTGAGCATACAGCACAAACAACAACAACAACATCATAATTACGCGTTGAATTTTATAAACAACTCCGAATTGCTGCAGAATGGGGGAAATGGGGCGCCCTCTGGGCAATCGTATAGCAACCAGCATATGTTTTCCGGAAGCGGTTCGTTGCTCGGATCGAGCAGTGCTCCTCAAAAGATGTCCGGAGTGAGGAATCCCGAAGAAGAATTAGACTTTGACCCGATTCTCGAGACACAGAAGGCTTTGGCTGAGATTATTCAGAACGAACAGCAGAACAACTTAGGAATACCACAACATAATAATACAAATAACAGTACGTTTTATTATTATTGAACGATTTATTATTATTGAACGTTTTATTATTATTCGACGTTTTATTATTATTGAACGTTTTATTGTAATTGGACGTTTTATTATTATTGAACGTTTAATTATTATTGAACGTTTTATTATTATTAAACGTTTTATTATTATAGTTTTTGAGGATATTTTATGATGTTATATCGTGTTTATTTTTTATTGTTTGTAGGTCGATCAACTATAGGCTCAAGTCAACCAATAAATGGAATGGTCCATAGTCAAAATAGTAATAATAGCCATTGCCCTCCTCCTCCTGGGTTTGTGCAAAATAATTCAAGTCATTTAAATAATTTCGGTGAGTACACCCTATTGCTATTTAATTTCCTTGTATTTATACATTCTAATTTTAAAATATATTTTTTTTTATTTAAATATATTATTTCAACTATTTTTTTTATTTATTTTTCTTAAAAAATTTTTTCGATAATGTTTTTTAAGTAAAAGTTTTTCTGATTTAATTTTTTTTATTCTAAACTTGAAATTTTGTTGTTTTTTTTATGTTGAAATATTTTTTAACTTAAATTTGTTCAAACTAAATTTTATTTTAATTACCTTTTTTTTTAATTTATATTGTCCACTGCAGTAATTTATATTCTTAATTCCAGTAGGAAGTAAAATATTACCATTTTTAAATATGGGCCCGAGCCAACAAAACCCACAAATAAACAACACAAGTCCACAGAATAATTGGCCGAACAATTACGGACAGCTGCCACAGCAGCAACACAAACGTAAGTAGTTTTTACGTTAAGATTCATGAATCAGATGTCCTAATATAAGACGAAACCGATTGCCTAACATTTTCATAAATAAACAAATCTATCAGGAGCAGTGCTGACTGTATTTTGTTCATTACAAACTCTTAAGTCGTTTCTTTAGCAATATATTTCAATGACTACTTATTAAAAAAAAAACACTTTATAGTAAGCTAATATGAATCATAACAAGCAAATATGAATCGTAACAACCACGTAAATTTAAATTAAAGGGAATATGTATCTCTGAAAAGAAGACGACTCTTGGTGTGATTTCGAGTGCTTGCATATTTTAAATAAAAATATTAAAATATTACTATTTAAAATATTGTTATTTTTTGTTGCACATATACTTTCTTGATGATCAATAAACAGATTATTACTGTTTTTATTATTATTATTATTTTTATTATTATATTTTTTTAATTGTTATTATTATTATTATAATACGACTTTAAATAATGAAATTGTTGCAGCAATCGGAGTGTGCAATGACTGGAAGCTGATTGACCCGGCAATCGTGCGGTCGACGAAGCAGGCAGCGTTCCCGATGTCGATCCGCGACCAATATAATCCCCTCCAGCAATTGGGTCCCCAGGGAGGTCACTTCGACACGTACGCCAGTAACGGTTCCGCGATCAACTCGTTGTCAAACTTCAGCACGCTGCAGCAGCAGTCTTTCCCGTTCCTCAACTCGACACAGTCGCAGGCTGCGGCCCCGCCGGCCGGACCACTGCCCAGCTGGCTCGGGGCTCCCGAGCTGGGGCCCCAAATATCGAGCCCACCCGGCTTCAGAAACTCACAGGCCGCCCAGGGCAAGCAGCAAGAGTGCTAGGAACCAGTCGAGCTCACTACACGCAATTTCATACTCTCTACTCAAACCAATACTATAAAACACTCTACTTACTATAACTACTTCTATAACTTCTCTTAAACCGAGACACTGGACACCGAGTGTGTAGACTTTTCAACAGTCACGTCGCCGCGTGAAAGGTCCTTTCTGTGCCCCGGCCCCCTCGGGGCCCAAGATTCTTGTGTACGTCTACTTAATTCATAATTCGTTGTTGAGAGGGATTGAGCACTTCAAATGCGAGAATCTGATTCCGGCTACTCACCCATTCCTGATTTGTGATTCTAGTGTAGCCTTGCGAAAAAATAAATTATTTACAAGGTCGCCTTTACTATTTTATTTTTTATTTATTTTTTTAAATTTGTTTTCGATATTTTTTATAATATTCTCTTCAAACATTATTTTCAAAATTAATATTCTCTTGGAATATTATTTTCTCTTGAAATATTTTCCAAAATGATACTTTCTAAATTATTGTTGTTATTAAGATTAACTATTATTTTTATTAACGTCATTAATATCGCAGCAGAGTTTTTAATATCATCATTACCACTCTTGAAGATTTTATTTTGTTACGTAACCAGACAATTATTTTCTAATCTGTATTTGCTTAAAACCAAATTTACACATTTAGATAATTTTACAATAATTTAACAATGTTAAATCAACTAGAATTTTAGGAAATATTGAATTCTTTCAAAATCTTTACACTTAATACTTCAATAAAAGTAATAGGTACGTACGTATTTTACGATTCGCAATAATAACAATAATAATTTCAAAAAATTACTTTCAGTGACACTTTACGATTATAAAAAAACGTTTAAACTCTGCAAGATTATTGCTGATGTGTATATATTTCGTTATTTCTTTTCTTAAGGGTTTAAGACCTTTTTTTTATTTCCCTCGAAACGATATTCAGAGAAAGTCTACAGACTGCGAGCGAGTGTCTTTGATCAAAGCAACATTCTATTGTTACTACATACATCTTTCATTCAGGCGACTATTAAAAATAGGAAAAACAATTATACAATTTTTGTGGGTGCTTGGAATTCAAAACAATGTAATTTTAATAAGCGAAATGCAATTTTAATACGAAATTGATTTTAATAAGAGATTTATTTCTTGTTGAAGGGATTCATTTCTGTAAGGAATTCATTTCCGTAAGGAATTCATTTCCGTAAGGAATTCATTTCCGTAAGGAATTCATTTCCGTAAGGAATTCATTTCTATAAGGAATTAACTTCCGTAAGGAATTCATTTCCGTAAGGAATTCACTTCCGTAAGGAATTCATTTCCGTAAAGAATTCATTTTCGTAAGGGATTAATTAGTATAAAGAATCAACTTCAACAAGAAATAAATGTCTATAAAAGTTAATTTCATTAAGAGACATATTTACGTTACTAAGAGAACCATTCGTTTTTAATAAGACAAAAAGGTTAATTTTAAACGTGGAAGTATAATTTATATGAGAAAAGAGAACTTTCTTCGAAGCGTACTTTGATAGTTAAGGAACGGAAGAACGAGCAATTCTAAATAAAAGGTTAATGGAAAGGTTCGAAAAAAAGCGGAGAATCCAAACATATAAGTGAGATACTATAAGCGCACGATCGTGCGGCTACGATATAACTGATTAATTATAGTCAGTATAAATAAATGATTATATAAAATGAGATGGCGAAGTCCCGGGACGGATAAATAAATAAATAAATGATTAATTAAGAGCTTGTGTTTTAATCCCTTTTTGTAAATTTACCTCCTTTACAATAATTACTATGCCCTTTATTACTGAGACAATAACCATGTAAACAATTATTATTCGTAAATATCTGAAGTTTACATTATGTGCAAGTATAGAAATGGACTAAATTTTTGTTCAATTTTAAGTAGTTTCCTACCTTTGAAGGATGTGTCTTAGGCCCTAGATGTCTTTATGCACTATTTCAAGATTCTTTTTGTCATAATTTCCGTTTAATTTTCTTTAAACTATTTCGTTTTAACAAGATTTTGCAATTAAAACTGAAACAAGAACTGAAAGTTTGACAGTTGTGGCGCCATCTACAGGGTCGCCAACTTGAGTTGCCAACAATGTATTGCGGCGGGAAAACAAATTAAATTGACGGCGGGAATTTTCAAAACGGAGGCGAGTCGAATTTTTCAAAATTTGGAATGAAAATTTCGTGTAAAATCGAGTTAGTGCTGCTATAAAAGGTTTTCCTTTTGCTTCAGATCGAAGGTACGTATACGAATGTGTGCAGATTTTTATCTAGTTTGCACGAATGTTGGATTTTTTTTTTAATTAAAGATGTACATTTTTTTGATAATTAAATGAAGGTCTTATGTGAGAAAGTGATGTTTTTAGAATTTTTCCTTTCGGTGATTTGCAACTGAAGCCATTTGCGTGAGCTGCTTACTCTGTATTGCGACAGAAATATTAAATTGATTAAATCTTTCGTTATTGTCAATTCATTTATATTTTATATTTCATTTGTTAAAGAAATCAAATAAATTTCTCTAATGAAGCGGTTAAACCGTGAAACGCGTAAAAAACAATAAATTTCAAAATAAAATATAGGACTCTATAACCAAGACTATAATTTAAAATAATTATATGTACAAGTCCAAGATTATAAAAAAAATATTTGTAAATATACAGTATAATAGTAAATGCACATTACAATAGTAAATATACTTTTAATAGTAAATAGGAGCTTATGTCACAGTCTTATGTATAAGAGATTACTTACCTGAGTACAGATAGGTAAAGCAAGTAGGCGATGTTTTGCGACGAAACTTCTGAAAAGAATAAATAATAAAAAGAAGGAAAAACCCACAGAACCGAAAAGTCACCTTATCTATCAGTACAAACAACAAATCTGTTAAATTTGTCCTTAAAACCACACTTTTTATCCAAAAAGTAACATTTCACTTCAAACTTCAACAAACAACAAGTAGCAAGATGGTGCTATGACAGTTGTACCAACAAAGCCGACTTGAGCACAAAAATCACTAGCATTGTTGCGTATGCCGGGCAACTTGTAATATTCGCACAGGAGTTATTTCTCGGTGTCAGGTTGTCAACCCTTTTGGCGCGCAACATTCATAATTTGAATTTATGGTTACAAATATTATAGTATGTATATTTATTTTTCATCTCATAAAGGTTTTGCTTTATACAATATGTTCAGCATTTCAATTTTTATTGATAAAAACTTTCTTATTTAAAGTTTTATCATTGTTTAAAAATTTATAATTATTCTTACATACACTGTTGTTGTTAATCAGCTATTTGAACAATTTTCATAATATTTTTATAATTTTCTTGAAGTTTTCCATTTATTAACAACTGCCGATATTTTATATTGCACCCAGAAACATTTTTATCCTGACAAATCCGCTATCTTATAAAAAAGTGTAGATATCTCGAACTAAATGGGGTTTTAAAATTATTTTTTAAACAAGAGTGGCGTGTAAAAAAAGTGATTACCAAAATATGAGGTAAAAATTTGCATTGAAAATAAGTTGATTAGATATTGAAATTGAAATATTTATTTAAACAGCTTTCTAATGCGAAATTTTACCTCGTATTTTGGAAATCGCTCTACTATTGTTTAAAAAAATAAAAAAGTTTAAACTACCCAATTATTCAATATTATTAATTCCAATACTTTAATGTTCTTCATTTTTGCAATACGTTTTATGTGATGGAATTCATGCACAAGTTCCATAACAGAATAGAATATAACAATGCAAACAAATACACAGAATTTGGGTGGTGCTATCTATATACATAATATATGAAGGTAGTCTTACAAGGGGTATTACATTATTATTCATTCACTATTTTTAAAATGTGATAAGGCCCTTGATGCATTTGACTTGTTATTTAAAATATTGCACGTATTTAATGCTAAATACCCAATACAAACAGAACACTTTGATTTCCTAATCCAAAGGGGCCTGTACAAAATAGAATTGTCCTGCGACAATATTAATCCTTACATTTTTGAAATGTTGCCTTACATTTAAATTATCAATTTTTTAACTATTTATTATATAAAAATGAAGTATCCCAATTGTGGAAGAATTTATTTAAGTTTTGATAAATATATATTTCATTTAGAATAGAACAATTTTGTATGTAATAAAAAACATTGTCGTCCGATATTTCATATCAAAAGGTCATTTAAAAAGCACTATTTAAAACAACATAATCGATCCAAAAATGTTAATGTTATTTAATCATAATTTATGTAATGATTTATTTCATTATTTTCAACTAGTTCTTTCAATTATATGGAAAATTTGTGTTTACCATTCTGATAGGTTCTATTTATCAAAAGATATGTAGTTAACATAATTATATGAAAAAATGCAGTTTTGAATATATTAGTACACTAGAGTTTACTCTATCATGTAATTGCATTTAGTATATTGCTATAGTGTTGAAAGAAGTTTATGGTAGTGTTGTGCATATATGACAGTACGATATACTTAAAGTAAAGATCACTTACTTAATTATATCATAGATTTTTATGTGTGTGGGCACAAAATAAGTACATACAAAACTTTTCAAATGAGATTAGGCTACACATGCAGATCGATTTTTTTTCTTATTTCTTTTGTGCCTCCAGTTTAAAAAACATAAACAATCTTTGCAAATTAAAAGCAAAAAAACTATGACACTAACAAAATTTAAATTTCCGAACTTCAACGTTACGCGTCTGGATACGTTTCTTTTAATGTATCATTCACATTACCTAATGGGGGATAGATTTTAAAAGTGGGAAGCTATAGGAAAGAACATCAAGAACTGCTGAAAGCAGGGAAATATTAGATTAAAACTTAATTGAAATTAAAAATGGGTCTCAAAAATGCAGGAAGTGGCAACACAAATCATTTTACGTACATTAAGTTCTTCTATCCGTATATACGGATATACAGATTGATCTATTCACAACTGGCCAGGGGGTGGAAACACAATTCTATAGATTTTAAAGTGGTCGTTCGTCAATGGCTGGGACTAGAGAACAGTTCGGCATGGGATGTCATAAATCTTTCTGCACAGATAGAAAACCGCTTGGGGAGGGGTAGTAGAAAGATTTATGGCATCCCCTGCCGAACTGTTCTCTAGTCCCAGCCATTGACGAACGACCACCTTAAAACCTATAGAATTGTGTCTCCACCCCCTGGCCAGTTGTGAATAGATCAATCTGT
>JAWQRP010004262.1:0-12129 GCA_033557875.1 Quadriops clusia | reverse complement strand
CAATAAGTTTTTAATTTAGATAACTGTGGATTCGGTTTTTTATACATGTCACATTTATTATTATTTAATTACAGTAAATATATATACCAAAGTACAAAATAAATTATTTTTACAACAAGTTTACTTATTACGAGCATTTGCTTAACTTTAACTTGATTTCCGTTCTAAAAGGATGGCAAAATAAGCGGCAGCTTATTTACTTAAAATGAATACTCAGATATTGCAAAAGAGTTATTTTGCGTTGATGCATGTTTTTATTTATCGACGATTAGTTACACATAATTCACACTTTGTTACGTTGAAAAGAACATATTAAAAATTAATCCAGGGAAAGAAATTATACAAACTACAACATTAGCAACTTCTCTAGCAAACCAGCAGCAGGGATAAACCGCAAGGATCCGACGTAGATTCATAACGGCAAAAGAATCCTCGAGAATATCATGCCTGCAGGGGTATGTGACGTGTTCCACTCTAAGTGGAAACGCAGATATAATATTTTATACTGTGAAAGCGTATTTTGTTTCGGGATATTCTTGGTGCGAAATATGAACTTCGAGGCTCACTGTCTCCTAAAATTATTGTGTAAACATCAGAGCCGGAAATTTCAATTTTCTCGAATAGCAAAACTTCACCATCTACATATTCATAAAAACTGCACATTCTTACTTGCCCGACTTTCCCTTCTTGCTCATCTGCTTTTGTCATCGTGTGAGCTCACTTCAAACTGGGCGTTATAAGCGAATGTGTGCTTACCTACTTATTTATTTTTCATTTATCTCCGCCTTGTTAGCGCTTGTCCTGCCCTAGTGCAAATAAGATTTCCTTAAGCCACCACGTGAAAAATAAATCTTTTATAAAAAGGTGTTCAGCATTGTTTCAGACATGTCTGTGCATTTTCGCGATAAAGGGAGGTTTTTCATAGCAAACACAATACATCGGCACTCGGAAATGAAATGCAAACATTGACTGGCCAGAAAATCCGGTAAAATGAGACGCACCCAGCACTTTTTGAATTAGTTTGTCTTCTTATGAGACAAAAGCGAATTGACATGTTTTGCTTGTAACAATTATATCGGCAGCTTCCAATTGCTTTCACTGTTTATTTCTTACTTGCTGCGCGAACGCCCAACAGAGGGAGTGTCTAAAATAATGTCGGTAAGAGTGCCAAACTTGGGGTAACTAATTTCACGTATTATGTTATCTTATGTGCGGAAAGTTCCTGATGAGGTAGGCGTGACGTATAATTCGGTTACAAATACTACGAGTCGCCGAAAAAGATATACTTTTTGTGCGAAATTTGGGCGTTGGATTTGTATTACAATGTAGCGAACAAACGAACCTTACCATCTCGACGAATTATTAATTTTTTCCAATTTATAACTTTCTAAAAGAAAGGGGGAAATTGTTCCAAATACCAGCACGTTCGCTTCATCAACGTCAAGTTTCACCTAATATTGTGGTTAAATCATTTATTTTCTTTCTACATTTTGTTTACTTTCAAAATGGATTCGCATTATTTCAAATACCTCAAAGCGTTTTCAAGTACTAAATTTTCTACTACAAGATTTGAAAATTCGTTCATATTGTGATTTTTAACGTGCAGGTTCTTAATCGTATTCTTTCCGTTTAATATTCGTATAACAAGCTTTAGTTAAACCTAAAGGTTTATCACGAATCCATTAATTTTATTTGTCCCTCCTGTTTTATCCCTTCGCCTTTTTGTAGCCAGTTGTAAGGATGAAGGGTTTTACGATGAAAACATCTGCCATGCAATAAAAATACGAAAATTGAGCTCCTAAACGTTGCACCGTGCATTGAGTATTTTTATCGAAATGTCTCCAAGAGATGAATGTTTGGCAAACATATACGAGCTCAATTTTTTCTGTACTGTTGGATGGCTCTCTGTTTACCATATTAGGAAGACTGAAGGACTATTGAAAGCGTATTTTTAACAAAAGCAATATTTGCGCACCTATATTGTTTGGAACAGTGGAACAAAATACCTGAATTTTGTATTCTTTCGGCGAAAGGCCTTGCCTTAATTTATACAAGGATATACATAAAATATATAAAATATTTATTGTCAGCGTCGGCACCGAAAAGCTGAGCTTTCAATACTAAATTCGTATTTCGGCGGTGGATACTTTCATAGGAAGGAGGAGGCAAAAGAAAAAGATGAATAGGGCGTGATAATTTAAAGCAAATTTTTCCTAAAAGGTAAAACACCGTGTTAGAAAATTTATATTAAGTTATCAAAAATTAGCTTTTCCTTCATTCCAAGCAGAAAATTCATTCCGTGGAGGTCAGCTAATAGAAGGATATTTGACGTTAACTCAGATATGACTAAATTTTTGCCAACGGGATATATTCTTTATTTTCTTATTTTAGTATTAGGTACATGCCATAAATTAATTAATTTAAAACAAACAAAGGCCTGTGCATGTTTTCGAAATAGACATTTTATGCCTTCACATATACAGGAGGTTATAAGCAAATATGATCGAAAAAACAATGTTTATTATGATAATTTCATTTGTAAACCAATATTACACCTTACTCGCCTCTTTTGAGGGCAGTTTCCACACCTAGTTTGTTTGCTAACGAGACCAATGGTAAAGTTAATTTGTTTTTGAGCTGGATTAACAAAGTAGTTGTTTTGACCCTCCTAAAGCTCAAATGGTTTAAGGACCTCTCTACTTTTCAATGTGCGTATGTAACATGAAGTTTAAATCGCCATTTCAACCCAATTTGTTATTAGTGGAAAACACAATTTTCTCCCTAATTAATGTACCTACCTACCCTGCAGATGAAGCAACCGGATTTATAACATAACTTAAGAAGTCGTGGCGGATAGTAGTCCGCAGCTTAAACAAAATTTTTTGTTTAATTAAAATGGAATAAACTCTTTAGTAAATTTTAAATATATCATGTTATCCTAAGCAACAATTTTGGTCGAGAATACGTCAAAACTGACCAATTTATAGGTTAGCGATCTAACCAATTTCGTTAGAATTTACCATGAAGTTACGTCGAAATGTCGACAGTTAGGAATAAAAAGGAAGTAAATTTAACGTAATATCGCAAACTGTAAAGGAAATTGGACTTCATGGTCAAAGTTAAATATCCCTGATATAACATAGGCTATATATTAGTAAACTTTAACCAATTGAGGTACATACATTTAACTTATTTGTTACTAATATTTAACCTAAATATTATCTATTTCTCTGTTTGTATATGGCGCATGAACACGCGTTCAACAGTTTACATCAAGGAGGTTTAATAATATATATTATTAAACCTCCTTAGTTTACATCTTTATCTAACAAATGAATAATATAAATAAGTTCATACTTATTTAGTATCTTCTTCCTCTGAAACAGTTTTAACGATAAAGTTCTTTCACAGACCTTCCTTCCATCATAACATTTATATATATATGTTTAAACTCGAATAATTATATCATTATAATAGGATACTCTAGAATAAATTTTTACTGCGCTGCAAAATTTGCTGATGAAATCTTAGAACCCACTTCGAAATATACCAAAGCGCCTCGAAAATTAGTAGTACAGTGCAACCTCGTTAAGTCGGACTAGCCGGGACCGCGGCCGATCCGACATAACGAAAATCCGGGTTAAAGAACCTATGTACCTATATACATATATGCAATCAATACAATTTTTTTTTATCGAGGAAAAACACTTAAAATACACATCACGATAAGCGATAATACAGTGTATACAGTTTAATTTTTTTGAAAGAATTTTGTTAATTGAGTTGCGTCAGCTTCGAATACCGTTTCCGTGCCGTGCGGTCACGCATCCTTTTCAACATGAGAAGCTCGGCCGGTGTTGTCTCTTCTTGTTGCTCGAAATAATCCATTAATTCACCCCAATGAGATGATGCTACTGCATGGCTTATAACTGCGATATTTTCAGTGTTTTTTTTTATTTGAAAGTTCACTTGAAAATCCTGCATATTTAGCACTTAGGCGATTTTCGCCCGGCTCGGCCCAGCTTTGGTGAGAAACCCCTCTAATTCGCCCGGCCCGGCTCGGCCCATTCCGGCCCGGCTCGGCCCAGCCCGGCTCGGCTTTGGTGTGTTTGGCGCCTAAACAAACACGGTAAACGGTAAACAAACATCCGTCCCAAGTTTGGCAGTCTGGGCGGACGACAAACAGCAAATTTTAAAATTTTCCTGAACTGATCCGGGTTACCCGGAGATCCGACATAACGGGGGCCGACTTAACGAGGTTGCACTGTAATAACAAAATGTTAAATATTTCCAGAAAAATTTTGAATCACATCTCTTAATGTGTCCAAGTTTAATTTATTGTCATCTGATTTAGAACGTTAAAAATACTCATTATAATTAGTTTTGCGAAGTTGTAATTACTATATTAATTAAATATTAAGCATCAAACTGCCCAAGTACAAACTCAACTTATAGATATCTAAGTATGGCGAGACCTAACGTGTTGACCACAAAGTCTAAAATACCTTTGTTTTCGACCTGTTGGTTGAATTGCCTTTATAGGAGGATACACATAAATAAGCTCAAATAATAATAAGTGTATCAAATCATAATAAAACAAATTGCAAAATGGTTCTAATATTTACTTTCAGTGTTCTAAATAGTATAACTAGCTTTCGCCAACACATTTGTACTGCGCATTTGTTGTATGTTTAGCAGTAGGCACGGACAAGTACATCTCACAGGAACTGAGTCACAGTGTCTGTGGGCTAGGCAGCAGCAAAGGGCGCATAGATTGTGAACAAGATAATAAATATTATCGAAACGTCAAACAATTTATTACTGGTTCCTTATTCCAAAGAATTAAAATTAATATCTTAAATAGAAAGGGAGCAATTATATAAGTCGTAAATTACATATATTTGCGACTTAAGAATACCTTATTGGTAGTATTTGCTTCAGAAAATTAGACTAAAATATACTTAATAAATGCCTTTAAGGTTTAAAGGATATGAGGTTTATTTCAAAGTTATATTTAACCAAATGTTGACCTGCTTTTTCAGTTATAAGTTTCATGACTATTAAGTCATACTTTTGTTGTTAGTTTTTAGTAACACAAAACTTATAACATTTACTTAAAACGCATTTTTTACATAAAGTTAAAATATATGTTGCAATTTACTTAAATTTAACTTCTTTAAGTTATTTTTCCTTAACCACAGGTATAATTGACCAATGATGTTGATTGGAATAATATTAGTTCATTTCACAAAGGTTAAATGTTAAATTCTGCTAATTTTAATAAGCTAATAGAACACAATGCATAAACCTTTTAACGACAATAATTAAAGGAATAATTAGCTAGGAAATTCCAGTTTGATTTTCAGATTTTGTTTTCGTTTTAGATTTGTTACTTAGTTGCAACAATGAATATATAATAATATATAATTCGATGAAAAACTATACAGACTCTTGCCTTGGGTATATATTTTCGCTTGAACTCTTTACTGGGTCCCAAGCATATTATTTCCTCTGAGTAGTCCCCATAAGAATGGATAATTTAGATGAAATAAAAGATAAAATCCTTATATTGTAAGATATTTTATTGCGACTAGTTTCGAGATTCGGCTAACCTCCTCTTCAGGCGCTAGAACGACAAATGTAGGCATAAGTGGTTACATTATAGTAAAGCGACAATAGTTAAGATGCAGATACCAATAAAACAACCATTTAAAAAACTTCTTTGTAAAAAACCTTAGGCTAATTAACAATTCAAAAGACACATGCAAGATCGCTGTACTCACCTATTGTCAAGAATTTTAAATGTAAATAATGGTGCTGACGAAGTTTAAGAGATGTAATATAATGAACATATTAAGAAAAAGTCACAATAATTAACGGATTGACTAGATAATAAAAGATAATTAATTATAGAAGTGCATGTGTACTGGGCAAAATCTAATGTCTATGGACCATGAATCTCAATATTCTATCCTCAATTCAGTTGAACTTTCAGCTATTTTAAAAAATCACGTTCCAAGTGACCAACATATAATGGTGTCATTTGACGTTGTCAACCTTTTTACAAATGTTAATGTTAATGAAACGATCGTCAGAATCCAGAACCTTTTTGCAAATACTAATTACTCTTTAACACATTATGATGCCATTTTGGACTTGCTTAGAACTGTTTTACAGCAGAATTTTTTCACATTCAACGATAAAATTTATTATATGGAAGATGGTTTACCTATGGGTAATCCATTGTCTCCCTTTCTAGCTAACATATTTATTGACGGTATTGAAGAGGTTATTCTTGGACTGAGTAACCCTTTTATAAGTAACATTGTACTTTGGCGAAGATACGTAGACGATGTCTTTTGTATATGGTCTGGTCGAGTGCATCTCTTAAATGAATTCTTTGACTATCTTAACACTATTCACAATCAAATAAGTTTCACATTGGAATTGGAAAATAACTTATCTATCAACTTCTTAGATCTAAAAATTTCTAGGGACCCCCTTAACAGAGCTTATACTTTTGATATATTCAGAAAAAGTACTTACACTGATGTTGTCATTCCTGTGGACTCTTTCCATCATCGCAGTCATAAACATGCAGCATTCAGGGCCTATATTAATAGACTACTTAATATATCGTTGTCCAATGAGAATTATTTTAAGGAAGTCAAAATAATTAAAACTATAGCTCTAAATAATGGATTTAACCCTTCACTTATAGATAAACTCATCAGAAAAATAAAACATAATAAAGCTGATAACACACAAGACCACATAAATTTTACTGACATAGTTCCTGCTGATAGACCTTGCACGTATAAATGCATTAACTTTAATTGTACTAATATGGATAAATTACATAATGTTTTCAATAGATATGGATATACTCTCACTTTTAAGAACAAAAATAATTTGGCTAATAGACTTATTAACCTTAAACATAAACCTAATCATTTGGATAAATCTGGAGTTTATAAAATTTAATGTCCAAGTTGCCAAGTTTTCTATTATGTGAGACTGTGCGTACACTTTCTAAACGATTCAGCGAACACACTAGAGACAGAGTTTGTTCAGAAGTTGGAAGACATACCCTATTACAGGATCATAATTTTAATAATGATTGCGTTTCGTTGATTCACCCTGAGAATGATATTAGAAAAAGGAAATTGTTGGAAGCTATGGAAATTACCAGGCACTTAATTGCAGACTCTAAAAATTGTCTAAATAAGCAGTTGGACTTGGGTTATGAGCCCTTCTTTAAAATCTTGTTTATATCTTCGTTCTAGTCATTTAACATTTTACATTTATTTAAATCTAATGTTAATATGTTTAAATTTAGAAAAATTTTGTTCATATTATTTAAGTTTGTTTGTGTACACTGTAGTTTTGACGTTGCCAGGTTGCCGTTGAAGTTTTTTGTTTTGGCTGTTGTGTTGATTTACTGTGTTTTGTGCTCATGCTGTAACTTTTTAATTCTGTAGTTGTTGTCGGGGCGCTCTACCACCTGTTATATTTATATATTGTCTTTTCCGATATGCTTGAAATTAGTTACATTGCATGACATTAGATTTTGCCCAGTTCACATGCACTTGTATAATTAATTATCTTTTATTATCTAGTCAATCCGTTAATTATTGTTTTTCTTAATATGTTCATTATATTACATCTCTTAAACTTCGTCAGCATCATTATTTACATTTAAAATTCTTGACAATAGGTGAGTACAGCGATCTTGCTTGTGTCTTTTGAATTGTTAATTAGCCTAAGGCTTTTTTACAAAGAAGTTTTTTAAATGGTTGTTTTATTGGTATCTGCATGTTAACTATTGTCGCTTGACTATAATGTAACCACTTATGTCTACATTTGTCGTTCTAGCGCCTGAAGAGGAGGCTGGCCGAACCTCGAAACTAGTCGCAATAAAATATCTTACAATATAAGGATTTTATCTTTTATTTCATCTATATTATTTCTTGTTCCGCTATTTTCATCTACATAATCTTCGTCTTTAAACAATTAATTATTATGTACTCAAAATATATATTTTACCAGCCCTCGCCATTTACAAAATTTTCAACTTTTTAAAATTATTTTAGCCAATATGTAATGTCAATTAAAAATTTTATACAGGACATGTGTTAACATTAAACAGCACTCAGGATTTCAATTCCATATTTGAGGTGTGTTTAGCTAAATTTTAGGAGCATTTTGAAGTTACATATTGTATAAAACGTTAGTCATATCTGGGTTAACGGATTTAATTTATACGTAAGTATTACAAATACAATATGTTGATTTGACTACTGACAACCTTTGCTCGGGGCTACTGTAAATGCTAGAGCAACAGCGCAGAATTTATTTGAAAAATAAATTTAAATGGAAAATACTTCTTGTGCACGAGTTTGGAAGCCATTGAATCTCGCTAGACTTATTGGAAATGTAAATTTAATTTTCTTCGAGTCTTTTCCTGTTGATAGAAAGAAGCGTATTTACGAATGGCAATGCATTAGTGTGTTTATGCAAATAGAAATTATTTCTAAGGTCATGTTCCGTCCGCTTAATTTGCATGCAACGTTTACGGGGTTCTACTTTATTTCTAACCCACGACGCCATTTCAATGTTAAAGCTTCCCTTCCGTCAATGCCGCAACTTTCTGCCCACTCCCGTCGTGTGGTGTGGTTTTAAAGCAACCATAAAATACCCGTGCACTTTTTTACATTCCCTCATGTAAAATATTTTCATACAACCAAATTACACTTGCTTTTAGCTTTTAGGTTTTCATTTATTGCTCTTGCTTTTGCATGTTTTAAGTGGATTCACATATTCTACACGGGGCTTTAAAATTTGTAATACAATGTTGAAGCGTTCGAGGTATGTACGTAAAATACAGATTTTATAATACATTGTTGTGCGGTGGAAAATCGGGCTGGAGCAGAAACATTTTCCGGAGATAGTGGCTGAATTAAAAAGAGCACGTCCCCATAAAACATGATGTATTACTTTCAATATTTCACCGTTCCGTTTCTGCAGTTTATTGTTGGAAAATTGACATTGCGCCAAACTTCCCATTTTAAGCAGAATTCAATTTTGCCTCGGCGGGGTATTTCGCCAGCTAGTAGCCAGTAATCGCTCGACTATGGCCAAATCGGGTCTTTTTGTTGCGGGAGAGGAATTTGCAATTTGATCCCACATAACTAAATGCAATTTGATCCTTCCCAAAATAAATCCAATTGAGAGCAAACAGGCTCCAATGAGATAGAACCCGCTGACCAAGGAAATCGGGGAATGAGCCTACTTATGGTGATATGATTCCGGGAATTTCATCCTGGGGGGCCGATCAAATTAATTATGGAAAATTAAAACCTTTATTGATTTGAGGGTGAACTCCCGCGTATTTCCAAGCTAAACAATAACCGTGCCTAATTACAGTTTCCACTCTGAACTATTTGTTAATTTTCAGGGGATAATGTCGTGTTATGAATCCCCTACTTCCGGTTTTTGCAGTTAGGTCTTATATTGGTACAATAAATTGTCCGCTGGGACGACTGTGATATTATGAAAAGAAAGAATTAATTTATTGTTCATGTGCGAAATTGCTTGGAGTGAAAAATGTTGCATTCGACTAAAAAAGCCAGAAATGTTGGTGCAAAAAATCGTTAGGAAAGAGGAGAGTTCAGAGGATGGCATTAATTTAAAAATAATACTGGGATTTCGGATATTAATTCAGTGTATCTCTAGAATATGCAGTTATTTGTAATTCTATGATACAATGGTTTTTACAATAATCTTAGGAAATGTATCTTAAGTGTTTACTAATAATTTGAAACAATGCTTGTGAAGATTTCCGAATTTTTTACTAGCATACATCAGAATAACATAGGAATATAATTTCTGTATAGAAAAAAAAAATACTTCTATAAAAAGTTGAGGAATATGATATCTCCCTGGTATTTTACATATGATTTAGAATATTAATTTGAGAAAGTGTTACATGTAAGTTTTATATTTCAAATACTGACGTTTACAACGAGACTAAAAACAATGTGATTAAATTTGCAGTATTGATCACACAACAAAAGTTGTCAAATTTCAAAATGAGTTCTATGGCATGAGGTAGAGATTACTCATGGATGTCACCTTATTTAGTTTCGCTCAACGTCATTGTGCAAATCAAAATTTATCACCAATTGGCTGATTTCATAATTTATTGGTCAGTAAATATATAGAGGAAACATTTGCTGCTCAGAGGGTTTTTATACATATTGATAAGCCCTTAATAGCAGACGTTCAGAAAGAATTGCCTCTACTGGCTACAGTTAAGTGTATAAAGTGGCACTTTGGTAAATTGGTTGGCCCAGATATATTTTTTATTACTCCAATCGGTACTGTTGACGATGACCTCAGGTGATATTACTCCAATAACACTCTGTTCTCAGTTGATATTTCTTTTAAATTTTGCTTTGTTGACGTCGACCAGGTGACCACTATTGTTCGCGGGCTGCACGCGGGGTCTGCTGGCTGGGATGGGATTGACGCGAATATCATTAGATTGTGTTGTCCTTTTATTCTTTAGTATGTTACACATCTTATTAACTGCTGTATTGAGCAATGCGTTTTTCCAGATGCTTGGAAGGTAGCAATGGTTACATCCCTGCCTAAAATTACTAAACCTGAACGGCTGTCGGACCTTCGTCCGATCAGTATTCTGCCAACTTTATCTAAGGTTCTGGAACGTTGTCTCGAGCGCCAACTTAGGGACTACGTGGATTCTGTTGGTGTACTGCCTGTCGTACAGTCGGGCTTTAGGGCTTCTCACAGTTGTGCGACTGCTATGCTGTGTGTGACCGATGATATCATCACTGCTAGGGATAATGGGGAATGTTTAATCTTGGTCTTGCTGGATTTCAGTAGGGTCTTCGGCACTGTGAACCATGCCATGCTTGTTGCAATTTTACATTTTATTGGTATTTCTGATGAATCTCGGGCATTGCTTTCTAGTTTCTTGGCGGGTCGTTCGCAGAATGCCTGGGTATCCAATGCTGTTTCCTGTAGTTTGCCGGTTGAGTCCGGGGTTCCTCAGGGATCTATTCTCGGCCCTTTATTATTCTCCATCTATACTGCACGGCTTCATGCGTGCCTTCGGTTTTGTAAGTTTCATGTGTATGCCGACGACTTACAAATTTACCTTCCTTTTAGACCGACCGACATTGCCATTGCTTGCGATAGACTGAACAGCGATTTGAACGCTGTTTTTGATTTAACCAACAGAATGTCTTTGTCTCTTAATCCTGGGCAATGTAAATATATGGTTTTTGATCCCTCAAACAAGGAGAAATATCACAAGATTCACATCGAAATTAATGGTATTTCTCTCGAGCGTTGTTCGGAGGTCAGGAATCTTGGTCTAACTATTGACAGTTCTCTTCGATTTAGATCACATGTTGCCGGATGTGTCAAGCGTTCTTATATAGCACTGAAGCTTTTATGCCATCATAGGAGTTATTTATCAGTTATGCTTCAAAGGCCCTGTGTGATACCTTGGTTTTATCCATATTTAATCATTGCGATGTACTGTATCGCCCTTGTCTGGATGCCAGTGACTTGGCGCGAATTGAGCGTGTTCAAAAGAGCTGTTTACGCTTTATATATGGCATTAGAAAATATGATAGAATCTCCCATAAATTACTTGATGCGGGGTGGCTAAATATGTACAATAAATACCTTTTACATTCTCTCTCCTTATACCACAAGGTTTTGACTACGAAAACTCCTGAGTATTTGAGTATGCGTGTTACATTTAGAACAGATGTTCATCATCTAAATTTACGGCATAGGAATACTTTAACGGTTCCCAAGCATAAAACGACTTTATTCAAGAGAAGTTTTTTCTATAATGTAGCAGCACTTTTTAAAAAATTTCATAATTTTTTTAATATACTGTGACAGTATGAAGATAGGCTAGGCCATCCCTGCAAATTAGGGCCTTATCAAAATTTGGAGATCTTGCCCGCGCCATATGTCAGCGAAATCTGGAAAATATTTCCAGTGTCAAGAGCGCCCAAAGAGCAGCTGTTCAAAATACAAAGCATGGTCCCAACGATGTCCCTATTCAAAGAACGGCTAGAGGAAAAA
>JAWQRP010004261.1:0-12131 GCA_033557875.1 Quadriops clusia | reverse complement strand
AAGCACGAAAAATTGTACATATGAAGACCTACAAAGTTAAATAAACTATAGATGGTTGAAAATCTATAATGCTAAGAAGTGAAAGGGTTGAAAAGTTAGTGTTGAAAATCTAGGGCATTGAAGAGGTAATTAGATGGTTGAGAAGTTTATTAAGAAGTTAGAACCTTGGAATTGAAGAATTAAGGATCTAGTTAGTTCATAAAATAAAATGTTGAGTAACTACAATGTTGTAAAGTTAGTTTAAAAATACGAAGTTAGTGTTGTATAGTAAGATCGCTGGGAAGTTGTAGGGTTGAAAATTTAAAGTATTGAATAGTCAGAGAGCTAGTTAGATTGTTGTAAATCTTGAGTCTAGGATCTACATAGAGTGGAGTAAAAGAGTGAAATGCTAGAAAGTTAGGAAGTTATGAGACTGAAAAGTTGGAAAGCTAGAAACGAAAAACTAGAAGTTTTGAACGGCTCGCGAATTAAGATTAGATGTTAGAAAACCTTGAAGGTTGAAAATAAAAAAAAGAAGAGGAAGTTGAGAAATTAGAGTTAGAACATTGAAAATCTAGAGAAAAATGATTGGTTGAAACCTAGAATGTTGAGAAGTTAGAAGGTTGAGAATATAGGGAGTTGAAGAACTAGAGAGTGAGTTGGATGATTGAGAAGCTATAGTATATTGAAATTAAAACTTTGAGGAGAAAATAAAATTCTAGAAAGTTAAATATTTAGAAGATTAAGGAACTAGAGTGTTAAAAAACAAAAAAAAACTAGATAGTTGACAATTTATAATGTTGATAATTGAAAAGTGTGTGTTGAAAAACTAGACTAGTAGTTAGATGATGTAACGCTAAAATGTTGGAAAACTAATATTGAAATACTATACGATCAAAATTCTAAAAGATCAAAAACTCATGAGGTTGAAAGGCCAGAAAATTAAGAAGTTACTATAGAATTAATAAAACTAGATAGTTGCGACATTGATAAGTTAGAAGGCGGAAAGTATAGATAATTGATGCTCTAAAGAGATAGTTAATTGAAAGGCTACTAAGTTAAAGAGTTAGAGATTTAAAAAGTTATCAGAAGCCTAGAGGATTGAGATATTTGTGGGAACAAATTGAAACGCTAGAGAGCTAATTAGATGGTTAAAAACCTAGAAAGATGAAAAGTAAGAGATTTGCAGAGCCATAGATTTAAAGAGCTAGAGTGTTTAAAAGCTGGAGGATTGAATAATTAGCGGATTGAAAAGAAAAAGAATTGATGAGGTAACGAGCTAATATAACTAGATAGTTGACTAGTTAAACGGTTGAAAAACTAGAAGAAACAAAAGTTAGAGAATTTTATAGCTACCATTTTAAAAAGATAAAGTTTTGAGAAGCTAGAGGACTAAGTAGTTATAGAGAGTTGAATAGATAGAGAATTGTATAACTAAAGAGTTACTACTAAACTACGCAGAAAAAAAATTCGTTGAAGATAATAAATAATGCAGAAATTTAAAAATGGGTATGTTTAAATGGCACCCTGTAAAATATTTCTTTACTTTTACAAATTAATAACTTTAACTAAATTTGTTCGATTGAAAACAATAGATGCTCAATTAAATTATATTTCGTTTATTTAAATTGATGGCTTTATCAATTCTACTAACAAATTATTGGCTTAACAAAATATTCTTTTAAATTGAAAATCTACGGAATTAAAGAACTAGAGGGTGAGTTGAATGGACGGGAAACTACAGCATTGAAATTAGAAGATTGAAAAGCTAGAAAGTTAAAATTTTGAGAATTAAGTAACTAGAGAGATAAAAAAAACTAGCTAGTTGATAAGTTAGAATTTTGATGACTCAAAAATTGTTCTTGAACCACTATAGTGCTGAGAAGTTATAAGGTTAAATAAGCAGGGAATTCGACAGTTAGAGAAGTAGTTACATGATTGTATCGCTAAGGTGTTCAGAAACTAAATATGGAAAGAAAACGGAAATCCTAGAAAGTTAAAAATCTATGAATTGCTGAAAAGATACAGAATTAAAATTAGAATACTGAAAAGTTTATGATTGACAATCTAGAACAGTGTTTCTTAAACTATGTAAAACAATGTAAATGAAAATTAGGTGGTCAGCAGCTACTTAGAGTGTTATAAAATTAATGGCATAAAAAAGTAGAGAATTAACAAATAAGTACATATTTTGAACAGCAAGAAGATTGCAAAATTAGAATATCTGAGAGCCTAGTGGATTAAGGAGTTGGAGAGTTAAGAAAACTAGATAATTTAAAAGTGAGAGTTAAAGAGGGTTAAAAAATCAAAAGGGCGGAAAAATGAAAGAGTTGAAAAATCAAAGGCTTGAGGAACTAAAAGGGGCTGAATATATAAACCGGGGGCAATGAACGGAACTCGATGGGGTGCATATTCATACCCCATATCATTGGCTGCGGAAATACATAATGCATTTAGTGGTTAAATTTATTGATTAATGCAAGAAGTTGATTTGAGCCATGTTTATAATTACGTATATCTTACAGGTAATATGATATAATTATATTTACAAAATTAACTAATTGTGCATTCCAACCCCAATAAAAACGAATTAAAACATACAATAATACTCAGAGAGAAATACTAGTTACTTCTCGCATCTACGAGCTTTGGAACGAATAAATACACACAATTCTGTCAACTTATGAGTTTTATGGGAGATGAAATACATACCCGGGACTAATTTCATCCTCGCATATTGCAAAATAAATGGCCAAGAACGTATACAAACACAGATATACGACTCTCGCGTTGAGCGAAAGCGTCGGCGTCGGTAATAAATCCTTGGCTATCCATTTATTAGATCATATAAGTATGGGTTCCGTTTTAGCCGCGCGCCTCCGCCAATTGTGCAGGTATTACATAGTATTGTATTATTATTTAGTTTTAAATATTATTTTTTGTTGGAGTAATGGCGCATAAGAGCAAACAAAAATAATAGTGTCGGTGTAGTTACAAATTGGAAACAAATTGCACATCATTTTTATGTTTGCACACTTTTAAAGATAACAGGGCGTACGAGTTAATCACTTCGCTTATCTTTACGGTTCACCACCTGCTCGGTAGGTGCTTATTCATACACACAAATTTATTCATGAGGAAGACTTTAAGTCTAGTCCAGGTCTGCACTAGTAAGTCGAAATATTTAGTATTTATGTACTAAAATAATTAAATAGTTTTTTTATATGGAAAATCATGTGGGAGAGGAGATGAATTAAATTAGAAACAAACCAAAATGAAGTTAGAATAAAATTAAATTTAAAGTAACTTTAAAATGAAGCAAATTAAATGCAGTACAAAGGAAATATGACAAATGAGAAACATAAGAAAAGCCGACGAGTATCGAGAAAAACCAATATGAAACAACACGGAATCATAGTTGCCGTCGAAGGTTCAACGACCCGAAGATAGGTGGGGATTGTGTACTACGCCGTGGGGCGCTAGCACAGACGTACGTAGCGCTGGCGCAGGTACTTGCCTAGTCCGCGAGAGCAAGACAGAGCGAATGGAGCACGTCGCGAGTGGGGAGCGCTCCGCATAACACAGATACACACACGCTGAATGTGGTGGTTTCTTAAAAAATCCTGCCCAAAATATTTGTCGAATTTCGGGTGTTGAGTGATGCCCGCTGGCCCAAGAATTCGACGGCCCCGCTGAAGACGTCGCGAGTTTTCGCAAAGGCCGCGTGTGGAGGTGTCTTCCCTTCAGAAGAGAACGTTTTCGATCGTGTAATTTTCCAGTTTTAAACAACAGACCGATACACACACGTTAAATATTGTACGCGAGTGTTGGATAATTGTTCGCCAGGTATTAATTAAGGTGCTTGCGTCATTTGGTGGAAAGTGATTTGATTGTGCTTAACTAAAGTGAAACATTTCATAAGTTTGAATAACACCTTCGTTTGCCATTATTATTTTATATTAATTACTATTTATTTATTGAGTAATTCGTTCGATGCATATATATAAGTATAAAGTGGGATCGTTCTCTCGTTTCGTTTCCTTTTTGTTTCCACGTCATTATCGTCATTATTATTAGTCGAGAATTAATAGGAATCAAGTGCTCGCGATCGCAACGTAACAGCTGTCAAAATTCCAACGTTTGCTAGATTTCGGGAATGCGTTTAGGCTCCCGAAATAGGCGGGATGACGAATTCGGATTGTGTGGGTGTCCGAGATGCACCAGTCTGATGAACCTCTCTTTCGTTAAATTTTGAACCATAATAGTGTTATTGTTTTCTTATCTCGTTGTGCTAATCGTTCATTGACATCGGTTTAAAAATAGCGTTATGCACATGTTTCTAGCCGCTTGCTTGATTTCCTGCTTTTGCACAACTATCATTTTATATGTACACAAACATACATACGTTACATACATCCATATCCAATGCACATCCATACTAGATGTTCGTGCATATTCCTATGTAGTTATTTTGTTAGTTACTTTAGCGAATTCATTGTTTGGCATATTTATTGTTATCATGTCCAAACTTTCGCGATAGAAAGACAGATTGGTATTGCATGAGCAACAATTAAAAGAAAGTTTATCTACCTAGGTACTGGAGTAACACTACTGCCGTGTAATACATACTAATCGAGTTACATGTAATGTGCACAAGACAGTTTCCACAGGGAAATTTTCTACTTTTGCATAGTATTGTTTAAGACTTCAAGTTTAAGTAGTGTTCGATAAAGTAGTGCTTGACAATGTTCGGCCAAGTAGTTCCAACAATCCCAGCAGTTCTTAGCCGCAGGTTTGGGGCCTCTTATTAGCGAATTCGTCGGCCGATTTCTCTTCATTTTGCAACAATAGCCGTTGCGAGCTCCGAATTTTGAGCGAATTGTTGTTGCACAAGCGGAGTTTCTGCTGCCTTTTTCTCGTACAGTGGCTTGTTGTATATTTGGCGGTTAGTGAACTCGACGAGTTCAATGCGCTTCCAGGCAAACATTGGTTGGCCGCACCGTTCGCACCGTGGCCAGAGTTGGAACCTCTGGGAAAACCACGTGTGCCGCACCTCTGCTTTTTTCATTACAAGGCAATACTATACATATCTACTGAAATCTGTCAATAATGCTGAAATCAGACAAAAAGGCTAAATTCAGGAAATACTGATGACATCAAGCAAAAAAACTGAAGTTATGCAAAAAAGCTAAAATAGAGAAAAAAGTGTGAAATCAGGCAAAAAAACTGAAATCAGGCAAAAAGGCTGAAATCAGGCAACGAGGCTGAAATCAGGCAAAAAGGCTGAAATGAGGCAAAAAGGCTGAAATCAGGCAAAAAAGGCTGAAATCAGGCAAAAGGGCTAAAATCAGGCAATGCTGCAATTTGGCAAAAACACTGAAATCAGACAATATTAAAATCGGGTAACACTGAAATCAGGGAATTCTCAAATCGTAATTCAATGCTTACTCTATTCTATGCTTAAATTTGTTCTACATTTAAATCTATTATATGTTTAAATCTATTCGTATGCACGCAATAAACCGCTTATCGAATAACAAAAATGACGAAATATTAATTGGGTATATTGTGTGTTGCATTTAGAGAAAGTTCTTTTGCTGAACAATGGACGAGCCACAGTGCAAAATTTGCATATACATAGCATACACATAATGCACCTCGTATATGCCTACAGTTAAAATGCTGATTTTCCGGATGAATATCTCACTTCACCGGATTCTGCTCTAACCGGAACCTACCTCCATGGCTCTCGTATGTGCGCGAAATATTTAAACGCAATCTACTGCATGAAGCTGCAACGAATGCTTCAAACATGATTGTACACAGCCAAACAAAAATAATAAATATAAATATATATAAACTTTTTAAAATCCTCATATTGCTTCACGTCCCTGAGCTCATTTTGCGTCCATATTAAATTCCAGGGCGGCTCCTAACTTTTAATTAAAATATTTTGAAGCCCAGCTGCTGGTCGCGTGAAAAGGAGATTGTTGTGATTCGTGTTGTTCATACGTTTCCTTCCGGAGTTATGGCAACAAAAAATATAATTTCATATAACATCAATCATAAAATATAATTTCATATAACAGAAATCATAAAATATAATTTCATATAACAGAAATCATAAAATATAATTTCATATAACTGAAATCATAAAATATAATTTCATATAACTGAAATCATAAAATATAATTTCATAAACTAAATATCATAAAATAGATATCATGAAATATATATTATGAAATAGATATCATAAAATATAAATTTAAATGCCATAAAGTTTATTAACTATATAAAATATAACATAATTTATTACACAATGCCCCATATTTCCTTACGGTATTTTGAGCCTACTTTGTTGCAACTACTTTAACCCCATTCGACACAAATATTCCCCTAGCCGCCTTGCATGCCCCAAAGGGTTGCTTTCTTCGTCCTGATAATCCTTATCGGGATCAAACCGATGCATATCGACAGCGGAAGTTGCACGCAATATTTTCAGTGTAATAAATTTTTGGTCCTTATTTCCTAGATTAGTTTGAAAATAGCGTGTCCCTCACTAAGCTAGGCTTAAAGGACGGACGTTGCTCCCAAATTTACTATTAATGGCACAGCATGACCCTTTTATATAAAAATATTATATCAACTTAAACTAATTTATAATTATTATTAATTCTTGGTTATTTAGAATTTCGTATTTTTAGTTATTTATCACTCTCTCCAGCGGTTATTTGGTATTTTGATTGTCTAAAAAAATATGTTTAACTTTGGAATCGCCGTCTCCCTAGTTTCGCTCGTTCGCAAGCCATACAATACATTCGGATCGCACTATGCGCCACCCTCATGTCTTGCCGACTCGATCAACTTTTTGCCCTTTCATCCTCAAATAAGTTACTATAATCGAACGTCGATTTAAATGTAATTATTTCTTGTAATTAAGCTAATAATATTCCTTCATATTATTTATATTAATTTACACATTTTTACTTGCGTTTTATTAATATTTTTTGAAAGTTTATAAACTTGTATAGTGACTGATATTAAATTATTAATATGTTAAATAATTAATGTAAAATAAATAAATATGTAATTAACAGTGTAGGCCAGAAAATACTCAAGCTTGGGCGAAACTAGCCGCCTACTAGAAAATTAAATACGTTAGTACCGTAAATTTTATTTCATTCATTTTTAACATTATGCCATATTTTAACATTGTGTATTCAAATTCTGACTTCCAAATACGTTAGAATTCTTCATAGATTTGTTTTCATTATTTCTTTCTTACCATTCTAGTTCTTATGAAGTCATTTTATCCATATTTAAGTATTATCATTTTTTCATTATTCTTATTATTATTATTTTGTTATCTTCATTACTTCATTCTTAATATTGATTATTAAATAGTTCCTTAATTATTTTCAATCATAATAAATTTTAGGTCTAAATTAATTAATGAAAAAATCCTGACATTTATTGATCGAAAGCTTACCAGTTTCGCTATAACTTGCAGCATCATCAGATCTTTAGAGTCAAAGTATCAATAATGTCACTTGCAGTACGAATTTTTCTCTTTTAATTTAAGAAAATTTTTCCTGGCCTGGATTGAAATAATAATGCTTAATTTTTTTTACTTCTAACTTTTGTACAAACAAACACTTACTGACTTAATTACTGAGTGTCACTGAAAAAAATAGGCATACGTATATATGAAAGTACCATATATGTTTGGGTGAATATCTGTATGTATATTTGTATGTTTTGATATAGTGATCTTTGTTTGCACATCTGTATCTTTGTACCTATACACAAGATGTCCACAAATCACCTGATTGATTCAGGTATCCACTATCGAGTCTGACCCCTTTCGAGGCTAAATACCTAAGCCTATTGACAAATTGGATAACAGATTAGATGTACCTACGTTGTCGGAGTTTGCAACAAGGAAACTTCGCTTTTGCCAGAAGATATGTGGATACCCTGTATGCATGATTGTATGTATGCATGTTTGTATGTATGCATGTTGTATGTATACAACAACGCTGTGACGTATTGTGCATGTAAGTGACGTCAGCACAAAACAACATAATTACGGAAACGACTCCTCAGATAAGGAAAAACAATTGAAGTCTGGGTCTGGCCTCTTATCGTTCAATTGTACAGTGACGAGATTTCGTAAAGATACATTTCGGGAAGAAAGGTCAACAAACCGAGCCTCATGTGACCGCCTAAGCTCGGACGCTTAGAGCTCCGTTTGCGACAAATGAACTCAATTTCGCTCATGCCATAAGCGCTTTATCAAAGCCATGAGATAGTCAAGAACTAGCCGAGCACTCGGTGCATGACAGCGCACACACATGTGATGATACCACATATATGTGATGATACTCACTGAGGATACTCACCCAACTCATCATAGGCGAGTTCATTAATGGCAACGCGCTGTTGCCGCGGTATTTGCTTTACTCATGTGTCATTAGCATTCGTTTGTTTCCTCGACCACGCCCCCAGCGCCACATTCGAAGTGGCACAATGTTGTCCTTTGTTTTATTTACTTAACTTTATTTTAATGGATACGCAATCTGGATTAGCATCATCAATTTGTCCATAATTTTATGCTGGAGTTAAACCCTTTTGGTTTTTCTTCTCTAATTATAACATACGAATACGAATTACTCCTTACCCTTATGAATACACCTATTTTTAACGTTTATTTTTAATTATTTATAATAATTAGTAATTTTAATAACAATTATAATTATTATTAGTATTAATATTATTTCATTATTAATATTAATAATTATTATTATTATATATATATTATTATTAATAATAATTATTAATATTAATAACTAGTATTGATAATAATAACTTATATTACAACCTAATAATAATAAAAAAATTTCCTCATGACAGTAAATTCAGCAACGAATTTATAGCCTTGAATGATATACTCGTACATACAGAGTGATCTAAGTGTCTAAATTAACAATAGAAATTTGTGATACTGAGTGTTTCGGGAAACCTGCAGTGCTGTGCCAAGATCTGGCTTTGCCATGAGACGTCTCCAATGTGACTGTGATAAAAGTGCTCTGTTGTACCGAACGTTTGCGAAAAATGGACGATTTTGCCCGTAGTTTGGCGGATGACAGTGGATGGGTGGGAGACCTGGGGAGGGAGGTTTCCGGTTCCGCCGATTCCACGACCCCTCCACCTCAAACTGACAGTGATTTTGAGGACAAGAAGTCCGTTAATTCCATCAGAGGTGCGTTTAACTTTAAGGTTTATTTTATGACGTTCTTATTATTAATTTGCAGTGAAGGGGATAATAAATGTGTAATGATAAAACTGCAGGAATGCAAAGGAAAAATGATGATTTTGTTAATAATCTAGAAAACCTATACAAATCATAAATAAAACAATTACAAAAAAATCAATAATAATCATAACTTCATAGATCAATGTTGGTCGATAATAAAAAGTCGTTTAACATTACAACCTTAAAGTATGCTTTTTAGAAATATAATTTTCAAAAAAATATGTAATGAACTTCGTTTATAAGCCTAGTTACATTTTCCTTCTTGGCAACTATAGCTGTTTTTTTGTATGTAACCACTAATAAAAGAACGACGAGCCAAATTGGCGGAACTGAAATCGCACTGACAATAGAAATAGAAACACAAATATAAATAGAAGTCCAAATACAACAATCCTAGTAATATTAGAATATTAAGGAAGATACAGAAAAACGATGAAAAGACGAATAGAAGAAATACTCCCAGAGGAAAAAATATTAATAATAATATTAACATTAATAATAAACTCATTTTTCTTGATGAGTAATTTAAGAATGAAAAAAAACAATAATTACAGTAACAATCCAAGAAATCTAATACATACGTATAGATATTGTCGATAGAAATGTATAGAATGTGAAAAAGAATGCAATTTTCGTTTTCGATCTTTAGCGGTTTGTATTCATATTATTGTTATATTCATAAATATACATAAAAAATTATTTTGAAACGTTAAATATATTTAGCTTTTTATATTATTTAATGTGGCATCCCCAAGATAACAAGGAAATACAGATTTATTCATTATCTATTTATGTATTTCATTACTTATTTTATGTTCATTATTTATTTTTAACGTTATATAAATTTAGATAACTTTTTGAAAAACATTAATAAAAACCGTATATTAATAAACACATTATTATTATCATAATTCACTTCCGAGAAACAATTTCATTTAATTCGGCGTATGACTAAATATACTTATTTAATACTATTAATAATAATAAGAACCATTAGATTATGAATGTTTTCTAACTATTAATTGTTTTATATATAATTAATTATATATAATTATTTATAATTATTTAAATATTGTCATTATTTCAATATATTAGAAATAACTAGGTATAGACCTGAAAATATTTAATCTGGGGCAAAATTAGTGAGTGGTCTATTGGAAAATTAGTGGTCAACTTGAAATTAATTAGGTATACATCAAGAACGCACTTAAATTTTGATTCCTTTATTTTTATGTATTCAAAATCCAGACTTCCAAACAAGTTAATCTCTTCTTAAATCTGTATTTATGAGTTTTTATGTTTTCTTATTATTAACTTTTTTTAAATTAATAATAATAAAACTTATTATTAAACTTAATTATTAAGTTGATTATTAATTATTTCATTAATTAGTTTTAATATAAATAAACACTTTTAAACTCGCAAGCAGGCAGTTTTTCGAATGTAAACTTGAACCAAAATGTATACGTATAAGTATAAATATAACAAAGAGAAATTATTTAGACTATTGAAAGTACCTATTAAGAAATATGCATATAGTGTACCGCTCAACCTCTAATGTAAATACTAGAATGAGAAGGCCGCAAGTCGATCGTGTCGGCAAGACATGAACTTATCCGAAGCTAAATATACATAAGTACATTTTATTTGAGAGAATAATAATAATAATAACCACTAGAGATCGAAAACGACAAATGCAATTATATTTCACATTCGATCGTTAGCATTTTTATCGACGATATTTACAAATTAACCCCCAGGATTACGGATATCCCAGAATGAGCTTGCATGTGCGTACTAAAGCCCAAGGCCTCGGGTAACAAGCAATTATTGCAAGTGGAATAAATAGCACGAGCGATTTGAGCGTCCCGAAAAGTCCTTCAGCCGGCGAATTCCAAACAAGCAACTCAGCCTTGGACGAGTCGGGAGTTCTGGAAAACCGGGAAAGTGGGGCGAGTTGCCAATTTGTCTATTGGGAATTCCGAGGCTCCGGGATGAATGAAAGCAAACACGCACAGAACGCTTGTTGTCATCGTTTCGATATAAATAAACTCGGAACAACAAACACCCCCCTGGGGGGAAAATTCCAATTAAAACTTCACCTCGGCGCCCACGCCCACGCGAGTGGGTCAGACATACAAGTGGGACAGGGAAATGAGTGGGGCAGGCAAACGAATAGGACAGCCAAATGTGTGGGACAAGCAGTGGGACAAGCAAGCGAGTACATACTCAAATCAATGCAAGTCCATGGGCTTCAATAATTTTTTTTGCTAATTTCTTCAAAAGCTTTTGTAGTGTGAACTTCCTTCATCAATTCCACTTTATATAATTTTTCAACGAAAATTTTAACTAAGTTATCGACAATGAAAGAAAAAATCGCATAAGAAATCTTAGGACGTCCTTCCTAATACAATTGACTTTTCCATAACTTGATTTGACTTATCATTAAAACGTGCAGAATTGCAAAAGGATTAAAAATGTTTTCCTTGTGTCCTTGTGTTTTAATATTTGGACGCAGTAGCTCTATACATTTTTACGAAGGACGTCCAACTTTCAAATAAATTATTATGTTTAGTATGATTACAAAGAAATTACTCCATTTACACACACAAGTGCATAAATATCCAAAATACAGTTAATAGATTTTTATTAGATCATTTTTACTTTCTCGCAGAGAAAGTATAGTGATCATGCGAAAAAAAATTTTTTAGATTTTGATGATTCTCGACGTTTTGAGCGATTTTGAGTCGATTTGGCCCTTTTTTGCTTTTTTGTCTGTCTGTGTGTCTGTGTGTCTGTGTGTGTGTGTGTAAACACGATAAGTCAAAAACGACTT
>JAWQRP010004260.1:0-12132 GCA_033557875.1 Quadriops clusia | reverse complement strand
GACTTTCTTAGTAACAGAACTTTCCAAGTATTAAAATCATTAAATAATTCAAATAACTAAGTTCAATGCAAACAGTTAAAATCACAACAATTACACACACACAGACACACGAACAACTTGACATTTCAATTGAATTCATTCTTCATTAAATTTTCATTTCGCATACTCTCAATAACAGTTCTCGCCTTAATGGCGTAATTTTCTTTGACGTGACTTTGCCTACGAATTCCGGGATGCTACGAAAACAACGAAAAAGGGTTCCTACCATATACTAGACGATCACAGGTAATTTTGGCCAAATAGAGTTTCGGGTTGATTTGAATCTCCCGCCTTTCCCTTTTTGGATCTTTTCGATCCTAGCTTTTCAGCTAAGCCCCCCCCAGATCGTCACAGTATGTATGTATTTAAAAATATAAGTACACATTACACTGACAATTTTTAAATTAAATTTGGCTAAAATTGTGATAATGAGTTTTATAAACGGCGACTTTTGTAAACATTATTTTATAATAGTTTGATTGTTTGTACAGTATTGTATTAAATATTTTTGCACGGGTACCATCGATGATGATTCCAACTATATGAACATATCCAGGTGGTCAGTCGTTAGAACACAACCCTTAATGGGGTACTGTAGTGATTTTTTTTAAATTTAAAATTGCAAAGAGAACGTATTCAAAACCAGATCTAATACGGTTTTTGCAAGAAAAAAGTAGTATAAATATTTTAAATAATTAATCAAAATTTAAATGAAACCTTTGCTGCGTTGATGACTAATACCGCTCCCAAACGTATTGCGCAAGTACGGAATTATACAATCACGTCGAAGTGGTGAAAGATGGTAGATCGATGATTAAGGATCATTTACACGATGATAGTATATTCATTGCGACGATTTCAGTCGCAAAAGTAACTTACAGAACAATTATCATCACACGTATTAATAATCATAACTCTGGTGACGTTTACATTATGATAATTCTTGTCAGAGATGCTTGCGCATGGAACTTTTGCAATATACTATCATCATCTAAATGTTTCTGTTTTGAATTTGCGATCACTGACCAATCAAGGGAGAGGAGCTGTCTGAGTTATCATTCAAATATTAAAATTTTATTTATTAATTACATAATAATGACACTATTTCTTAGGCAACTGAGTTCATTATAACATTTCATGAACATATCTACTATTATTTACACGCTTTAATTTTCAAATATCTGTCGCCTGCTAGGATCCCATTATAGAATACGAATGATATGAAAGAGGTTTTTTGAAATGTGATGGGCGTCCTTTGATTCGCGTCCCTACCCATAATTGTTTTTTTATTGTATAACGTTATCCATACTAGCACTTACCAGGCACTGAAATTTTTGTCAAATGGAGCACAAGGTCATTTACACAGTGAAATATCAACCTTTGGTGATCGTAAAAATATTCTTTTATAAAGTAAATTTGCCAAAGAAATTATATTTTGTAATGTAGGCCTAAGATTTGGAATTTTGTGTAAGAAAAATGAAATGATGGAAAGTGTACACGGGTTGTGCAAAGTATTGCCATGGGATTTGGTACAAGTTCCGTGTTGTTATATTGTGATGTATCCGTATAGCAATGTTTTATCAAACATGAGAACACTGTTTTATTGTTTCTCGATGCATTGTGGTTCGCAATGCACCCGCGCTATTTGTTAGCCTCAACAGCCTCCCCTGATTTATGGCCACCAAACAAAACACGGCAGGAAACATATGACGAGCGGGCTTTAACAAAAATTGTTCGACGGACGGATCAGACAGCATGACAGGCATGCGAGCCGCGTTCTGACGGAACAACACCATTAAAGCAATAGCGCAGGGCGAGCGCCACACTTTTCGATTCCATTACTTTTACAGACGTAAACACCTGAGCCTGAACCTGAATCATAGCCATACATAGCAAGGGGTGAAAATATCTGTGCGGCAATCGATAATTCAGAGGGCGTCGACTTCTCACACCCTTATTGCGGAGCGAGTACGTGGCCAAAGCGCCGACAAAAACTGTATTCTTTATTATTAAAATTCCGTTTTATTGTAGTGGACCTCCACATAAACTCGCCACAATTTTATGCAGAATTTTCCGGCCCGACCCGTCCTTCTCGCGGACCACCGCGCCCGTCGTGCGGCATCGCGTGGAAAATTATGGCCGGTTTATTGCGACGCCGACGTATTCTTTTTGTGCAAACTCGCATATGTCAGCTAGATAATGCGAGAGCGTCGCGGTTTGTCCGTATAAACTCTGGGACAACGCGAAATTAACGACGCCCCTGTCGTCATAAAACAAACGACGACTGTCAGCGTGTAGGGGCAGCGCCCCGCTGCACCGGACGGCCGGCTATTTAACTGCTTTCACCGCCAGGACAAGCCCCCTAATAAAATTGTCTCCATGTTGCAGGTACCCTCCTGAACGGCACCCTCTTTTTGCTGCTCATATTTCCAATTCAATTTCACTTCAAAATTATAATTGAAATGACCTGTCACAGTTAATAAATCCTTTTTCCACAAATAAACCAAGGCATTTAAATGACTGAATGAATAATGATTCAATTTTTCGCGTTTGATATGTTCTTACTTAAGGTGTTATATCACCTTGGCGCTCGGAAAAATATTATGTATAAAAATAAACATTTCTTTTGAAGCAACTATTAAGGACTAACTAGGTATATAAAATAATTTTTATTTTACCCATACATATACATAGTACTTTTATGAATCATTTGAAATAAGCCATTTCTTTTGAAAAATCTTGCTGATGGTGTACATATTTTCTCTGTCAGACATTGTTAAAAAAAAAATATTTCACATTTGGTTAGCTTATAGGTAACATGTGACGTAGGAAATTTAAAAAAAATTGTTTTATAGAAACGTCTACAATTTGAAAAAAACTCTAGTTTTTATAGAAATTTTGAGATTAAAAAATTCATAACTTGTGAACATGACACCCAATCAAAAAAAGCTTAGGTAAGTCACATGTTAGATAATATTATAAGAAACATGTATTGTAAATTTTAACAAAATCGGTTGAGTAGATCTTGAGATACCTTGTACACCCGTTTAGAAAACGTAATTTCGAGAAAAACATAAAAGAAACAACAGTATCATTCGGTAACTGCTTGAGGGCGTTCACTTCTAATTGCTATAACTTCGAAAATAATTTGAATTTTGAAATGGTTAAACGTATAAAATATTCTTAAAAGAATAAACAATTTATCTAGCAAAAAAAAAACCAAGAGCGATTGTTTTCGAAAATTTCAAGGTGGTGTAACTCCTTAAGTTGAATACATTTTTAAATCATAATTAACATACATTGGTTTTCGTAAAAAAATGGAATTGATCCAAATACCACTCATCGTATAATTAAAGTGTAATAACAATAGAGTGAGCAAATGAGTAGAACACTATTAAAAACAAGATATTAAAGTTTGGTAGCCTTTCAACAAAATTAAAAAGCAATATAAAAATGTTAATTGGAGGAATAATTATCAAATTGTTATCGGTAGCTGGTATCTTTATTCAATGAACAATTAGAAAACATGATTCATTACCTAATTACATTGCTGTATTGACAATTTGAAGAATCCGATTTTATCAATTTTGTATAAAACAACTTTTGCTATGTTTACGATTTGACACAAATAATTTGTTTTGTCATTGACGTCAAAATTTCACAGAATAATAGTTGTTTTAAATAAGAAAATAGGAATTAGTTATTGCCGGTCTAGTCTATCTTAATGCCAATTTGCAAAATTGGTGGAACAGCATCTGTTCAATTTTGTTATTGCGATAAACATTTTGAGAATAGTGTGTTCGTTTAGTAAAAACAATATCCTCCCATATTTATTTATTCATAGCCTTATTTACTTGCACTAGAAATGTTCTTCGATCAAGTGAGTATGGGGTTTATTTGTATTTGTAGTCCTTTATTAAAAAACATAAAAATATTATTGATCATTATCACAAGATTATTTTTCATCTTTTTTAACACGTCGAAAGTCGTTGCTTCGATTACCAAGCGACCACGATCCCAGGGTGCCATCAACATTTAAAAGAACAAGAAAAATGAGTAACCATCTTCTAATTGCAATTATCACCAAAATTATAATTCCTCAGAAAAATTTCTGACACCACGAATTACCAACGCCAAACCATGATACATTACATCCTACCGATGCCCCTACTAATTATAGATCAACGCAGAGCCGTGATCTGAGTGTTATAACGACTCGAACATGAGCAGAAGAGAAAAAGTGGTTGTGTAACAGCAAACTTCAAGGTTCCAAAAGTCAATATCCGAATAAATTACGGCCAGGCTTGCGTTGGAAGTTTTTCTGTGTGATCTCCGTTTTTTAGACGTTACGCTTAGCTATTATGGAACACCTCTGACATTTCGGATCCGGGCTAATTAATCTATTAAATTTATTAGGAAAGCCGAGATATCCATCAAAGTGTAAACGCTCAGCGAGTCGGCCGCTTCGTGGATCGAATTATTTGATAAAGGCCCCTGATTGGCTGATACCATCTTTAATTTTAATAATCAATCATCATCGGATGGGATACAGTACTACACACTGCATTGTTGCAACGCTCGCTGGGCACAAATAACCTTTACGTTCATGTTCAATTATTGATAATGTGCTAGAGCTATTGAAGCAACGAGATTTGAATGCAGAGATTACATTAGAGACACGTACATTTAAATGTACTATTTATTGTTAATAAGTACTAGAGTGTGCACGTATAACAGGTGTTTCAGAACAAAGTTCATCTAATAACTATTATTCGCTTTTTTGTATCTCTACCCTGTAAACCAATCATTATATCATTAAAATAATAAGCCATCTATTTTCATACGTATACTGAATGTGTCCCTTTGGATTTTCGTGCAAACAGATGACCTGTAAATCGGAGGTTTATACGTGTATAGCTGGCTGTAGCTTTTCGGGGCCATTTCTTGTTTTTGCAAGCGCAGCAGCGGGATATGTTCAATTTCGTGCCGGTTGATCATTAAATATTCATTTGCACCTATCAATTCCATATCATAATTCAATTCCAGCAGATAGGCATCAATTATTAACAGCTCAAAGGCTCACTTTGTGCTCGCCGCCCGGTGCTATTGATTTCACTCAATCTACCGCTATAAAAGTCGCGTAAGCTTCATTTTCACAACAAATATTTCCTTTGCCCGTAAAATTACGCGCATTGCGTGTTTACACGATCATTTCGGATATTGTTCGGTGAATTACGAATAATAAGAACGGACTATTAATTTATTTCGCCCCTTTCCTTTGTTCCACTACCTTCTAAACATAGCTACTACATATTGTTGTACCTATACTTTCATAGACCATTTTATAGTGCGAATTAACTGTCACAGTTCTGAACTTCTGGATAGTTGTTTCAGAGTGCGCGTACACGTACGCCAAACTTCCTAGTTCGTATAGGATAGGTGCTAATTAATGCCCATAGGGAGTGACTTACCGTTAGTAGGTACGGCATTCAGCAGAACAAGCAACTTGTTGCTCCACAATTATAATATTGATTAGAGAGACGTTAAGCCATCCGGCAATACTTGTTCATTATGGGAGGGAGTACGTAGATTAATAACGCATTTGGGCTAATAAATAATCTATAAATGAAGTACACGTAACCGCAAATAACGAGGGAGATAATTACCGGGTCTCGGGGGTGCGAGGGGCGGGTCGGGCGGTATAATCTGTGTAATCGCAGCCCCCGTAGCGCCGCTAATGAATTAATTTCGTGCGCTGCAAGGAAACAAGACCCCGCTTTGTCATTCCATTTTAATCTTGTTTAATTGTCTTTTAATCTAGAGGAGAGTCGCGGGCGACAATCAGATTAATGATTACTGGGTTACGATTTACGTACCTTTGTATATTCTGCTGGGTACGCTGTTTTCTGCTTTTTAAGAATATTAATTTTAATAAATGAACTCGTATTTCATCCTAATAAGAAAGATTACTTGTATTGTCTTGATATTTTACCAAACATTGTTATTAAAAAAATAAATTGAATTTTGCTGGGATTCTGCAATTAAAAAAATGATTACGAAATCTCTAATTAAATTTTATGACACAACGTCAGGAAACTCTAAATTTTAATGCAGATAATAACAATCGATCATTGTGCTCATGGCTAATATTTAAAACGCCAATGGAAGTTTAAAACGTCAATCATAATACATCTATCTCTGTGTGCATAGCAAAACTGTCTCATAAACGCAACGTTAATGAAAATCCATTCAAAGCCAATATCCCGACAGCGCGGATTATCGCTAATATTCGCTAATAACGGATGCTGGTGCCGGGCGATCTATGATGGCGTCTTGTCATTTCTACGCTAACGAGGCAATTTATTAATTTTTGACAGCGGCGCAGTCGGTAGGATTCGCCAACTAGGTTGTACATCAAAGGGGAGCGAGCAAAAAATTTCGCGCGTCACAGCTTAATTAAAAGGTTGCGTTGTATATTGTATCGATTTTAGCCGATTCATTGTTGCAGCGATGCAAATATGATTTCGTTAATTAGTCAGCATGCCGACCTACAGATGTTAAATTAATTTGCGATAGAAATAAAATGAGTTAACATTAAACTTGAGGATAATTCATCATATTTATTTGTCTCGCATTATGACAGTGTAATTGATTGCTCTTCATCATAGCATTAAAACTAATTTCTTGTTTGTTGTTTCACGCGCGGTGCCGCGCGGTTAATTATATTAACACTATATAAATATGATAATACTAATACATTACAAATGACAAATGACCCCGCTATTGATTCGCTTTGTTGTTTTTAGGTTACTGGCTTTATTGGCAATGGCAGGAGAGTGTATCAAAACAATTTCCTGAGTCCCAATTTAAATCAGCACATCTTTTAATAAAAACGCCATTAGGGGCAGAGCTATTTCGGGGTTTCCTTTATGCAAATATGAGGCTATAAATAGCCTCGCCGACCGCACAATGAAGATTGGAGTGTTAGTCACGTGCTAAACAAGATTAATGTCGTTCTGTTCTCCACGCTATGCCACACGATCTCTCTTTTAACTTTTGGCGGTCAGGGTCGTTTGTTAAAAAATCTTCGGCTCTAATCTGCTTCTTTGTTATCATTTAAAGGCAGATAAAACTGGGAAGATGAGGGCTGATTGATAAATGTACAATTGCAGATGATACCAGCAGCAGCGCAGACCGTCATTACATTCGTCTTGTGGTGGTACTTTAGTCCAGAGCTGTAATTTGAGGCAATAATTCAGAATCTTTTGCGCCGTGCAACATTTTTCAGTAATTAATCTTTTTTTGTTCGGAAGAACGGGTTCTTTGGTATGGACGTTGTTAATTCTGTTACTTGTCAATACGTAATTGGAGTTTCTAAACCTGGAAGGTTTACGAAGGACGTATACTCGGAATATGATTTTTTACATCTAGAGCTTACTAACCGTGGTAGTTAGTACTGCTATTGCTTTAATGATACAGAGACGGAATAGATATTGTCTGCAGTTGCAAACCTGGCGCATTATCTCATAAAGTTAAATATACATCCACACAATGGCTTCATTTTACGGTGGAATGTTATTCCTCTGCACCTCAGACAATGTAAGGAGCACTAAAGAGGTGTTGTTGTTTCGTTTCCAACGAGAACAGTTATTGTTGAAAGAGTATTACAAGCTATTCGGGAGGCGTAATGGAACAATATAAATACTAATGCAACTGCTCGCTGCAGGTACACACAATATGAACATATTTCCTCTAACATGCATGTGCGTACAATTAAATAGAGACATACCTAGGTTCAACGTAAAATGCAAATTGCATAAAAATAGAATAGATTGTTGGTTGTTGGTCAGTCGTTTGTTGTGTACGCTTTGTGCTGTAATGCAAAGTAATGTTAGGAATTTACTTCTTGTTCGAGCAGTAACGATTAATTTGAAAATCAGATTGCAATAGTAGAGTTCATTGTTATGCAATTAAATTAATAATAGTCGACACGTCGTTTTTGCCTTTATGTCTACTATTAATAGGCACTAATTAACTATGATTGCATTTACTGCTTCTACCAGGAATGTGTATGATTTCGGATTAATGTTTGTTTTAAAAATGGCCATTGTGTGAAGCTCGCAACATTGCGTATAGCATGGTAATCATGGCAATGGCACGGATCGCGTTAAAATTCTTCATCGCTCCCGAGACAATTTTATTTACTTATATCTTTTATAAACTCGCGCGGATGCTACCCGTCTGAGCAAGAGCCCTTTTCAAAAGATCCCTTTCAAGTCACTTATTGCGCAATCTTTAGAAAGGTGCATAATGTGAACATCTGCCCCTTTGTACATTTATATGTGCGGAGGCTTTACACCACCAGTGCCAACAAGCTTGGAACAACCTCGCTGGACTTGATCTTTGATGCCATTGTTGAAGCCCTCATCTTCTTGATTTGCTCAATGGTTATGTGCGATGATTTCAAAGTGCTATCGATACGTGAGCGGTATGAACAATTAGTTAGTAAGTTAAGGCCGACGATTTTATATGTTTTTTTGAATTAGCACAATGAAAAACAATTATGTGAAATTGTTCTTGTATGTTTTCAAAGTTTCCCATAGATAATCAGGGAACATTTATTTTAAATGTATTTGAAATACTTAGAGGATGGCATTTGTTTTTCTATAATTTTGTACATGATGGTCCAGGCATTTGTGCTGATCCATTCAAAAGTTTATTTTATTATTCTGTTTTAGTTTAATTGGAGAATTCATGCAACTCACAGTTTCTATTACTGAATAATAAAAATGCCTTCTTTGAATGTGCAAAGATTTCCATTTCAATACGACTGTACACATTTTTAACCAAATAGATCATGCATTGCCTTAACGCTGTGCTTATAAGAAATTAAATTACATTTTAAATGCTGTAAACTGAGATTACGCGGTCGGTACTGTAAATAATTGGATTGCAATAGTTCATACATCATGGCAAGGGACATAATATTGCAAGGTGATTAAAAGATTTATTTGGTCTCCGGAGGTAATTAAGATGTTACTGTGCATTTATATGGTGTCTTTATATTAATCCCGTAATCACACACTTTAAAAGTATGTATTGTACGGATTTTCTACCATATGATCAAAATGCCGGAGAGCCAAAATAAAAAATGCAGGCCAGAAAAAATGAAGAATGCAGAGAAAAAAGATGAGGGTGCCATTACGTTTTTAATCATCTTTTTTGCTTAAAATCACTGATACCTTCACCTGTCTTCCTCTGTATAGCAAAACTTTATTGTTTAATCATCTTATTTTCTGTTTCTGCTTATTCTATTCCATTTCACTTCACCGTTCACTTTTAGTTCGTGTTTTAAAGTGTGGCCCTAATCTTTGATCCCCTGCACTCTTCAAATATAAATAAAATTTAACTTAATGGACCTGTAAATATTTTGCTAGAATAAAACATTTTGTAAAATAAATAATACCTCTTTTACAAACGAATTTGAGCGAACTAAGTCAGTTCTCGTTACAGTATTTACAAAGAACAAAGAAATTTGACTTAGCTTTTGGAAATATAAAATAGAGCATGACTTTTTCCTAAAAATGTACTTATATTGTAATACGCCTAGTTATGTAAAATTTACAGTTTCACATTTTAATTTCATAAATTCTCTCTATGTAGAAATGTCCATCATCCGTTAGAGTCCTGCATTGAAGTGTGAAAATGGATAACAGTAAACCGAACTGTGGAAAATACTCGAGTTCAATTATTGTAAAAAAGCCAGTCAGACTCGCGTTCTGTGCGTTCCGTGCAATATAATAACCTCATTCAAAATGCATACACGCGGAAACGTCGTTAAAACTGCTGAAGCGTGGGGTGGCGGAACAGAATGCACGGCCTACTATCAAATATTTAAAAGTTCCGCTTTTAAAATGATAAATAAATATTTGCCGTTTGTAGTATTTGTAGCGCGCCCGACGAATATTCTCTGAAGATATAGAACGAGCATTATTCGCGTTCACATGAAGGCATCCGTTCCGATAGAGATAGTATCTGTTGGTATTGTGTACCTTCCTACATATCTACATGCATACGTAGGTTTGTTTACATACCTTATTAGACATGTAGTTATTATCAAAAAGGCTGCAGTTATATCTAGGTTTATTCACATTAAAAAGTCTTCTGACATACAGGACTGGCTGAGGGAGAAATTGGAGGACCGACAACTATAAATTGAGCGTTAAAATGACTATGTTATCGTAGAGTTTAAAGGAATTAGAATGATCGATTGTTTATCAAAGGTCAACACAACAAGGACCATTATTTCTGCCATTTTGGAGCAGTTAAACAAAGAAAAGGCTGGAAAGTGATGTTATTTCAGATATGGGTTAAATCTTTTGGGAAAGCGTTGAACCAAATATGTATTTGTACCTAATAGAGATAATTCTCATAAGTCTTTTTAGGATGACATGTTTGATGGAAAAATCATCCAAAATGTTTAGACGATCTTTGTCCGCGAAAGTTTGGAAATCTGGTCATAAGCTTCTTAGCAAGGTTTGACTTTTCATCCGCCACCACTTATACCATACATATCCACCTTGCTTTCTGTATTGCTGAACCTCCAACATAAAGCGACAATGTTCGGAGTGGTTTATTACTCCGGGCTGCGTTCCGTCTGCTCCAACTGCCGCCGTTGGAGCAACAAAAAGATAATTGGGTTACAGCGCGATGTACAGAGGAGATGCACATTTAACTAGATTAAATTTTGTGTTAACTTGCTCGTACACCGGAGCAGCTGGGCTCTCTACAATTTCGACACGGAAGCGGCTTCACATTCGGATGATTAAATTAGCTGGAATTTGCAATGGGCGCAGGACTCTAATTGCACACGCCGTGCATCGTGCTCAGTTCCTGAACCTTGCTGCCCGGAACGTACAATATCACACGGGGATGTACTTCCAAAAACATGGCTTCCAAAAGATTTGATCACAGATAACCAGTAGGCTGATTAGATAGGGAAAAAGGTTGCGGTTTTGAGTCTGAAATGGCATCATTTTGGGTATGTTCTGGCATCTTTTTTTTAAGATGGCGCTACGGGCAATAAATGTCAAATTTAAAGATTTTATTTCTTAAAAACGGTATCGTATTTAGTTTTAGCAGGTTTTAACTTTTGAGACCAGCACGGCATAACATGAAAGATTTCATAGGCCTTCGGGAGTTATAATAAGTTGTGGAGAGTGGTAAAAGCATTGCATTTCTTAAAGGCATAATTTGTTGTTTTTGTCTTCTCCTTCTATTATTGGAATTTTCTTGCAGCTTAGGCAACCCTTCACATTTCTAATGAAAAGCATTAGATGAACTATCTGGTTATCTGTGGTGTTAGCATACTGCTGTGGAATTTACATCGGGTCTATAAGGGTCTCTTGACGAAGAAAAACATTATACTAAATAATGATGCAGTTATGTCCTCCAGAGTGTAATTTATAAACTATAATAATGCAGTAATGGACAAATAAAGCAATTATCTCGTTGCCAAGTCGACATTTTAACATACATTTTCGAAGATGGATGTAAAGAAAATCGTACGTTCTTGATTAAAATTTACTGGTTCACTACACTGCGTGTTTCGCAAGCTGGACCAGCATCTTTAGACCTCTAAAGAAAATACACACAAGACTGAATCCGCTTTAACCGCCAATTGAAAAAGTTACATAGAGTATAGTTAAATTAATCCAATTTAAAATTTATAAATTTAAAGATTCTATGAAATATATTCAAAATCGCGCTGGCAGATTAGAATTTATAATATTGCATGAAAAATTATATTTATATATTGTGACTGATGAGGGGATACCTCGCTGCTGTGCTCTAAAGCGACACTTACTGAAACATTCCGAAAAACGGCAGAAGGCGGGAGATTCAAATCAACCCGAAACTCTATTTGGCCAAAATTACCTGTGATCGTCTAGTATTTGGTAGGAACGCTTTTTCGTTGTTTTCGTAGCATCCCAGAATTCGTAGGCAAAGTCACGTCAAAGAAATTACGCCATTAAGGTGAGAACTGTTATTGAGAGTATGCGAAATGAAAATTTAATGAAGAATGAATTCAAT
>JAWQRP010004259.1:0-12135 GCA_033557875.1 Quadriops clusia | reverse complement strand
GTAAATCTTGGTATTGGCTAAATTTCCAGGAGTCGTGGTTCTAATCTCTGGCGTCGGTGATTGGCCTATGTTGCGGAAACAGCCCGACGTTAAATAAATAAGTAAATAAATTGTAAACGTGGTAAACACTCAACCAAGGTGCCCCTAATTGAAAGTTTGAAAATCTGACTCGATGGGGCAACGGAGAATGATAAATTCTAGGGTGTGTTCAAATTTCATTGCAATCGGTTGAAAACTAAACTTGATATCCTTCTTACAAATTTAAATTTTTCCCATTGCTTTCCTATAGGACCGTTTAGATTACCGTATCGCCTTAAAGATGTCCAGCATCCTAAGGTTTATGTAGTCAACTCAAAAACTAAAATGAAACTTTAAGAATGCAGAATGGCACAGCAGAGAGGCAGCAATCAAAATGACGAATAATCTTCAAACGTAGAGAGAAAAACGTAAACGATTCAGAAAACAGGCACTATTAAAAATATCACAGATTTGAAATGTTGTCAAAAATATCACAGTTAGCATAAGGTCTTATCCAAGAACGCGAATTGATAGTTTTAGAATCGTTTAATGTACTGCACAGGGTCGGCCCATTCTAAAATTTTCGTCGCCATATGGTAATTCTATATACATGAATGTCTGGTCGCCTATATTTTGATCCTTAGCCGACCCTGTAGCTGATTCTTGAACTATTAACTCGTCTTGTTGGAAAGAACCTAATAAATACCTAGTAAAACAATTAAAATTACAATGTCATAGAGAAACGTGCCGTAGGAAGAAATGTGTGCCGTAAAAGGCACTGTTGCTATGTTGATAAGAAAACTTGAAAGCTAACAATGGCAAATAACTTTCTTATCATATAATAAGTTTGGTCTCAATATATTTTATGATTTAAAAGGAGAGAAATTTTTAAAGTTCCATTTTGCAGCGCTTCGACCAGTTGATTTGTACTTAAATATGAGCAACACGGATAAAACCTTTTCCGACGAAGAACTTAAACTTTTGGCGGAAAAAGGAATTGACTGGATGTTATCCCACAGTATTTGTATAAGACCATCAATGAACAACAACTTAAAAGACTTTCTTCCATTCTCTTTGTTTCCATTGCCATTCCCGAAGGAAGAGTATGAGAAAGCCGTCAAACTGCAACCACTTTTAAACGAACTAATACATAAAGCAGCTCAAGACCAAGACTTCCTGACTCAAGCAATAGCAGGATCTGTCAAAGAAGACGAATTCACCAGAAATTTATTCAACATATACGAAACAGTTCAAAGTGAGGGAGTAACTCAACCACTTTGCTTAGGGCTCTTTCGTTCCGATTACATGATCGATGTAAAAGCCGGAAATAAAATAAAACAAGTGGAATTCAACACGATTGCATGCAGTTTTGCTAGCTTCGCCTCGAAAATGGAGCACTACAATCGGTATATTTTGCAAGATTTAGGTCTTGAAAACTTCCAGATACCTGAAAATAAAGCTTTACAAGAATTAACTCAAGGGCTGGTTGAATCTTGGAAAGCATACAACAATAACTCTGCAGCAATTTTGTTTATTGTTGAAGACGTGACGTCAAACATTTACGACCAACGTCTAATGGAATATGAAATCATAAAAGCTAATCCCGAAGTTAAGGTAATCCGGAAAAGCCTTTCGCAAATTAGCGATGAAGCCGAATTGGGGCCCAATAAAGAACTTCTTATTTCCAAGAACCCTTTCACGCAAAATCAGTTAGTTGTAGCTGTGGTATATTTTAGAGCAGGCTCGGAGCCTTTGCACTACAAAAGCCAGAAGGAATGGGACGCCCGAATGCTTCTGGAAAAATCTCTTGCAATTAAAGCTCCATCGATTGCTTACCAGCTTGCTGGAATGAAGAAAGTCCAACAAATCCTCGCCCAAGACGAAATCTTAGAGAAATTGTTTGAAGGCTCCTTGACTAAAGTTGAACGTGTAAAAGAAGTTTTCACGGGTTTGTACAATTTAGATTTTAGAAGTGAAGACGAAAAGGAAAGCTTCGTAAAAATGGTATTAAAACAACCTGAAAATTATATATTAAAACCTGACAGAGAAGCAGCTGGTGCTAATATAGCAGGACCCCAATTAAAGGAAGTTTTCAAAACAATAACTTCAACCGACTGTAAAAATCAATCTATGTGGATTTTAATGGACAAAATTAATCCACCTTCTTCACGAGGTTACATAATTCGTCCGAAAAATTCGCATGAGATTCCCATTGCTGAAGATTTAGTTTCGGAAATAGGATTCCATGGAATCTTATTAGCAAATTCTAATGAAATTTTCATAAACAAGTGCGCTGGACACATGATGAGGTCAAAGCGTAGCGCTTCTATCGAAGGAGGGATTACTACAGGTGAAGGTTGTTTAGACAGTCCATATTTAATTTAAAATCTATTTTTGAACTAGGTCTACTTAAAAATTTTGCTTAGGCTAATCTGAGCAAATAAAGGGAGAATTAACTTAATCTACTTAAAAAATTTGTTTTACAAAACTCTGCACCTAATAAAATGATGTAGGTTATAAATAAGAATGAATATAAGATGTAGTTTATTCCACAATCTTTATTCTTGAATAAATTGCCTAGAAAACGTTGCTAGATATTTTTATTCGTACATGAACATTTTTAAATAATATTTTTGCTGATTTAATTCACATTAAATAATCATAATTCTCATTGGTCTATAAAACAAACTTAATTGATGTTTTCTATAACACTTTAAATGTTTATCTCTAATTACACCTATAAAAAAGGATAAGTATTACCACAGAGTATGACTAATTGTATTTACAAACAAAAAATTAGGCTTCCAAATGTTATTTATTTTCATAACTATCTGACAAACGTTTGCACATTTATTCCAATTTTTGCATATTAGACATTTACAAATTTCAATAATTTCATTTATAATCGCTAGTATGAACGCACAATACCTCATGGAATGAACAATTCTCCATAAGAAATAAACATAATGACCAACACAAAACTGTAAAGTCAATTAAAGGAAAATATACACATATTCACTCTTAATCTCCTAAACAAATCGATTTTTGTCAACTATAAAATTCAATCTTTTAAATCTAAAAATTCCAAAATCTACAAAATGGTAATACAGCTTATATTCTTTTCTCTTCACTCAGACTTCTCACTAGAATTCTGTCGTTTCATTGACTTAAGTGCTTTCTCTCGCAGTTTCTTCTCATCATCATTCAACAATTCCACATCACTATTATCCGAATCGTCGCTCTCCACCTTCTTCTTTTTATGCTTCTTATGTTTTTTCGAATGCTTCTTCTTCTTTTTGTGTTTCTTATCTTTCTTGCGTTTCTTCGTCTCAACTTCTTCCTCGCTGTCGCTTCCAGATTTAGCCTTTGATTTCTTGTGTCTCTTTGACTTTTTCATACTTTCTTCCTCGCTTTCTGAAGAACTTTGGTCCCTTTTATGCTTCCTCTTCTCAGATTTTTCAATAACTTTTTCATGGTCCGAATCTCCAGAACTATCTTTACGCTTATGTTTCAGTTTAGCTTCGGATTCACTATCGCTCGAATCGTCCTTTTTTGATGATTTTTTAGTTTTTTCATCATCTGTACTTGTAGCTCGTTTCTTTTTATATTTCCTTTCTTTTTCATCCTCAGAATCAATACTGTGCCTCTTTTTAGCACGGTCTAAACGTTCTTCACTGCTGTCCCGTTTATTTTTTTTTATATCCTTCTTTTTCTTCGATTCACCTTCATCACTCGAATCCTTGACATCTTTCTTGGTTTTTGTTGCGACATATTCTGGTTCACTTTCGCTAGAACTGCTGTTATCGCGCTTTTTGGACTTTTTCTTAGTTTTTAGTTTTTTTCTTGCTTCCTTCTCTCGTTCAACATCACTTTCTGAGCTGCTGGAATTTGATTCGGATTCACTTTTAGCTCGCTTGGAAAGTTTTTTTTTTGTGTCTTTAACCTCCTTAGAAACTGATTTTTTCTTTTCTTCTTTAGCTTTTGCAGGCTTAGGAGGGAATTCATTTGCTTTGATGAATGGAGAAGGAGTTCTCGATAAACTTCTAGAATATCGTGGTGGCCCATGTGGTGGGATTAGTCGTGGTTCAGGACTTATGCTGCGGGTCTTTGATTTTTTACGTTCTTTTGTTACCTTTGATTCAGACACTACAGGATGTTCTTTACGTTTATCATCAGAACGTTCAGGTCGTCTTTCAGGTTTATATGCAGGTTCTTCCTGCTTTCTAGATGAAGATTCTTCTATGATTTTACGGCTTGGAGGTTCTTCACGCTTGTCCTCTACCTTTTTGGAGGATATGCGATCATCTCTTGACGATCCTCGTAAATCTCTTGTAGGAATCTGAAGGTCTCGTGAAGGTCCTTGAATTTCTCTTGAATTGCCTTGAAGGTCTCTTAAGCTTCCTTGAAGATCTCTTGAATTTGCTCGAAGGCGTTCTTCACGGAGACGTTCGTCTCTGGAGGTATCACGGATGCGTTCATCTCTAGAAGTGTCCCGAAGACGCTCATCTCTAGAATTGTCCCGAAGGCGTTCATCTCTAGAGTTGTCTCGAAGGCGTTCATCTCTAGATGAATCTCTGGCATCACGCCGTTCCGGACGCTTGACTGGACTAGGACTAGGTTTGCGGGGTCTTTCTCTAGACCGCCCACGATTGAGAGATCTCCTCCTGACGCTACCCCTTTCACGAGAAGGAATCCTTCTTCTGGACCTGGAACGACGCTCTCTGGATCGTGAACGTCGGCGGTCACGAGAAGCTGCTCTGCGGAAAGGCCTCTCACGACTTCGGCTTCTTCTGGCGATTCTGCGATCCCGACTGCTGCGTCTCCTGCTGATGCTTCTTCTCCTCCTGTTGGGCGACGGTCGACTCCGACTTCTACGATTGCGGCGCCTGCTAAGACTGCGACGTCTGCTAAAGCTGCGACGACGTCTGCTGGGGCTGCGGCGGCGAGAGATGCTCCGGCGCTTGCTTACGCTGCGCTTTGATCGCGACGGACTTCTGCGTCTGCGAACTGGGCTGGATTTGTTTCTTGAGAGGCTTCTTCTGTGACAGAAAATGAATTTGATTCAAGTAATATTAGTATTTTTATTTTCAGGTGATTCTATTGTACTTTAAGATGTTAACAACGGCGTATTAATAATTTGATTTGTTTTAACAAATGGCTTTTTATTGGAGCGACTGCGAGAGGTAAATTTTTCATGGGCGTCAATGAACTCACTAATTGTCAATTAAAAGTCAAATATCTTGATCATATTTAGAAACAGGATAATATTGTCCTCATACACTTCTTGTTAATTTTGGCCATTCAAGAATCGGTTAGTGCACGGTACAGAATGGACCAAGGAATAAAATATAGGCAACCAAGCAATTATGTGTAAATTTAAGAATGGGCTGACCCTGTACCATACATTAACCAATTCTTGAATGGCCAAAGCGTGTTGTTAGAAAGAACATTATAATTATATTCAATCATAGAGTATGTATAAAATTCGCGCCACCAAGAAAATATGTTTGGGCCTCTCAAAGGAATATAAAAATCAATAGAAACACAGAAAAAGGTTCAACAATAAGCTACTATCTAAGTGATTTTAGATATTCATGGTTATTGATTTATGAAATAGAAGCTTTGGGTGTAAACAGATCTTTGATTCTGAAGTTTCCTAATGACTAATCCAATGCTCTAAGAGGTGTGTTCAAGTTATTAGATAAAGTATTACACAATTTTGACCATACAAGATAAAATCCACACTTGATAAACTGATCACCTATAAAGACAAAAATGCCATTTATAAAGAATACAAGATACAAATTTTCAAAGCTTTTAAGAACAGATAACTTCAAAATTGTATTCACTCCATTCAATAAAGTTGCGAGTATCTTCACCCAAAGATTGTTTACAGGTGAAATGAGAAAATGTTTATATCATCCATACACCTGTGGCACAGTCTAGATAAGTGAAACAAAAAGAAACGTACTATATAACGCTGCAATTACACAAGGTCATGAACAACTCTGATGCCTGCTCAGAGAGCCATCCATTTAGTTTACATGAAAGGCCAAAAATACTCTGCTCTGTTATATGACAACGCCCGCTCTAGAGTACTTCCAACTTTAGAGTAGTATTACACCATTTTTAAGGTAGAAGCCGGAATCGAATTGAATAGTTCGTTTGCATGTAAATAAATAGAACGTGTCTAATTCGACGAATCGACAGCCCTTGACAACCTTTGGTTTACCTACTTACTTGCAAACGAACCATTCGATTTGATCCGATTCCTGCTAGTGTACTTCTACCTTTATAGCGTACAGTGTAAACTATGATTGGTGACTGCTTAGAAATACAACCTTAACAAAGGCACGGGTTATTCACTAAATAACAGTTTGAAATTTTAAGGTTCTCTGAAATTAGTGTTAATTTTGGACAATATACAATAAAGAATTTTACAATGGGATGTAAATAAAATGAACGAATTTTTGCGGTGGTAGTGATATTGAAGTCTAATATAAACGAATGTAGATACATTGAAAGAGAGGCAGTAAATAAATTATTACATTTATGTAAATCTTATGTCTGTTCCACGCTCTCTCGCTTGCTATTTGGGCGAGTAGTGGCGAGGCGAGTGTTATTATCTGCCTACTCATCCAGATTCGTGAGACAGACAGGGTTGTTTGCATAAAAGCGAGTTGTAAAAACAGGTTTAACTGTATTTGTTTTGTGCGAACAAATTGACGTGACTATCAAAACAGTGGCAAGTAAACTATTACACAAAATTTGTGACCCACCGGTGGGTACCGACGTGGTAAACTATCATGATCCACCCATGGGTCATGCCGGCGTCAACGTGTTAAATGATTGAATGCGCATAAATTGTTTATCGTAAAAATACAATTAAAAAATAATTACCGTCTAGAGGGACTTCGTTTTCTACTGACACTTCTTCGTCTAGAGTTGCTTCTCCTGGATGGACTTCTCTTTCTTCTCAAGCTCCTCTCTCTGCTCTTTTTCCTATCCCGTTTTGGTGACTTAGATGCTGATTTCTTTCTCTTTCCCTTGTCGTTTTCAGCTTCACTATCAGAACTTTCCTTATTTGATCGATAATGCCTTTTCTTCTGAACACTATCTTCTTTTTTTCTAATTTCAAAGTTGTTCTTGGAACCAGAGCTAGAACGTGAATTTCTCTTCTCTTTGTTATCCTTCGAACGAGATCTACTTTTGCGACCCTTTGAAATGGACTTCCTGGATCCGCTACAGGAACGTGATCGTGATCTAGACTTGCTTCTGGATTTGGATCTTGAAACAGACTTACTTCTAGATCTGGAACGAGAGCGAGATCGGCTTCGAGACTTTCTCGCTTCATTGCTCGCCATACTCATTAGTTTTGCTTGCAGTTTTGAAACGGGATGTTGAGGTTCCCTAAGAAAACGAAAAAAGGTTTATAATTTTATTGCAAACGGTCTGTTGGGTTAAGTTTAATACTTACATGTGTTTGGAATTGTTGCTCTCTGGCTGCGGACTCTCTTCCTCAGCTTCTTCCCTATTTTCTCCATTTCTGTCCTTTCTTTCGTTCGGACTTGCATTGCCATTATCCTTATTGTTGCTCTCAGATTCTGGTTTTGACTTTGAGTCCTTAGATTTAGATCGACTGCGAGAATGACGATCTTTGGGTTTGTCCTTTCCGCGATCTTCACGAGAACGCTCGCGAGATCTGCGCCTTTGTCTAGATCTAGAGCGAGAACGTCGAGATCTTGATCGCTCTCTATCTCTGTATTTCTTGTCCTTATCCGTCTTTTCTTTGTCACGTTCGCGATCCTTTTCTTCTTTTTCCTGCTGGAAAATTAATAAACAATAAAAATATTTCTGTTATAATTCATTGTTTCGTACATATTAAATGTCTAAAAAGTTTTCTTACCCTCTTTTTAGAAATTTCCTCTTTGCGCATCTCTAGCAGTGAATCAGGAATTCCAGTAGGATTCTCTTGGGCCGAAATAAGGAGAGCCCAAAGCTCCGCCATAAATTCCCGTGCATTTTTACCATGAAGAAATCCCGTCAAGTTAATTTGAATTTTTTTTGGATCAGGAAACTGGAACATATGAAATTTATATTTTTAGTTTAGTCCAACTCTGGCTAAAAAAACAATTGAAAATATTAGGCATGAAAAACTTACTCATGGTGCTGTAAGAAAGTTAAAAAGTTATTATTAGGAAATTAAGACTAATGCACTTTCATTAAAATAATTATGAAACATTCTGACGCTTATTCACTAAATTTAACAACTTTGAGGATGAAATACAATGTTTTTTGTAAAGGAATAGGAGTCAAAATGTTTGTATCTACATGTTTGCTAAGAAACGAAAAAACAATTCTGTTATAGATTTGCATGTAACTATTTACGAAAATTTGTTGTTCTACTTATATTGTTCTTTATAATTGTAATGCTAATAAATAAACAATTGTTTAAAAGTGCTGATTTCCCATATAAGTGCACAACTGTTGAAATGAAATATAAGTAGAAAACGTTCAATAATGAAATATTGGGAAAACCTTGATTAGAGCCCAGTAGCAAGGAAACCACACTCACTGGCATCACCAACTTAGGAGTGGAGAATCAAATTGAAGGTGAATTGGTAACCCTGCAAAGATTAAATTTAAAGTAAGTAAAAAAATCTTACGTAAACTTAAAAATAGGTATAGTCAAGTGCAAACACTCCCTCTTCAGGGTGTAGCCCTTCAGAAAAGGGTCGTCCCACCTCCGTGAAGTAATCTTCGTCCGAAGGATGAAGAAGGCCTTGATGAGCAGGTCTTCATTTTCTTTTCTTGCTTTACTTCTGCCTGATGTCTAGAAGACCATCTGGGTCCCATTTCTTCACATTATTGATCCTGTTCACTCAACACCTGGCAAAGTAGTGGAGGTTCTTCAAGATGCATTGAAGCTCCTCCTCATGTAGAAGAGATCCGGTTGACCCTTGCTCTTGTAGTGATGCAACCGGAAAGTCCCTTTGACAATGTTCATTCTCAAAGACTTGTCCTTGGAAGGATTGAAGAAGCCTCTTGGAGGGTGATTTTTCTCTGATGCTGCTCCTCTTCGATGGTGACCGTGGCTGCTCCTGACTGAAGCTCTTACGTCCAGGAAGATAATAGTCCCACGGAGTAGTTGTTTTCTCTCATGGTCCTGAAGAGGAGTTTCTTCATCTAGCTGGATCCTGTGTCCTGTTGGAAGATCCGCTTCGTGCCAGGAGGATGCCTTGCCCTTCCAGGAGGCATTTGTTGAATCCGGAACTTGTTTCCAGAATCCGGAAGATGTGTGCAGAATCCAGAAGATGTTTGCGACGTGTGGAAGATGTTTGTGACGTCCGGAAGATGTTTGTGACGTCCGGAAGATGTTTGCGAAGTCCGGAAGATGTTTGCGAGGTCCGGAAGAGACTTGCGAGGTCCGGAAGATGCATGCAGAGTCGAGAAGATGTTTGCAGAAACTGGAAGATGTTTGCAGGGTCCGGAAGAATTTTGCAGAATCCTGCAGGTGTTTGCAGACTCTGGAAGATGTTCGCGGAATCCAGATGCTATTTGGCCAACCTGGAAGATGTCCGTCCGGAAAGCCTAGGAGAAGGCCCCGGGATGTGGAAGGTGGTAGACAAAAGAAGGAACTCGCCTTCCACCATGGTACAGGTCCATGACGGGTATAACACATTTTAATTATAGACCAAGACCTTTAGAAATTACATAGAATTCTTTTTACCTCGATCAAGCATATAAAGTTGATGGTAAATACATGTTATTATAAATGTAAAGTTGCCAAATATTTTACAAAATTAGGACCCCTATTATTTAGTGTGTTCGTAATTAGACATTATGTACACTAACCTACTGAAAATTGGATAAAGATAAAGATATTATTTGCGGTGTATTTAGTAAATATTGGTGATGCCAGTTTTAAAGAATATAAAGTAGAAAATTAAAAAAGTATTAAGATGGAAAGTTACAGCAGGATAGGACAGTACAGTTTTTTCTTTTAAATTTTGTGCTAATATAATCGCACTATTTACTGGCATTACTCCAAGTCTTTATGTTCAAAGAAACTATTATAATGAATGCATTGTCAAGGAGGAAAATATCAAAAAAAAATTACTGTATGTATATATACTTGCTTTTAAAATTAAGTTAACAAGTCAACATATTTTATTAAAATCATGTCATTTATTTTTTTAAATTAGGTTTTTTTTTATATTTTGAAATATGATTCAGAGAATATTGGTAATAGTAATTAAAGGATAAATAATTGAATACAATGTGTAAAGATATTTTTCCTATGAAATAAATAAATGTAACTTAATTTCTCAAGGCAATGCATATATAAAGATAAAATTCATCAAAACACAGTATACCTTCTCATCTAACTGATTGTAAACGAAGTCAACAACGACGTCATCGTCAATTTTCAAAATTTCTGTTATTTTCTCTTGAATCCACGGCTTTATAACTTCTAGTTTAATTTTGGACATATCCACCTGTAAACAAAATCTTGTTTATTAGTAAAGATCCGGATTCATTGGGGTTTGAAATGTCTTACCCTTTGACTCAGGCAGTCGCTGAACTTCATTTGCTTCAGCAGCTTCTTCTCCTTGTCGCTGAAGCGATTGTCCTGTTCAGTTGTGGTTCCCTGCAATAGTGTAGGCAGGTCGTCAAAATTTATTGCATTTACTTACAGCTATTTAAGATTAGGCAGCAATGAACTGTTTTTGTAACTTTTGTTGCTTATTTAACTAAGAAAGTAAATTATTTACTATGCCATTATATTTTATTGCATAGTTACAGAAAGACACGAACGAACAACTAAAATGATAAGGAAAAGTAGAGAATTTGCTCAAACAATGAAATGTTTGAAAGTTTAAAACCTAGTTATTCATTCATTAATAATGTTAAAGATGAATCTTTGCTGCTTTGCAAGATATTTGACTGCGGAGCTAGTTGCAACTATAAATTTAATGTAAACGGTATTGTAGGTATATTCGAGTATTGGTTATGATTAATCAGTGTCAATAACTGTATATAAATTACTATTTTGATAATTTACTTTACAATTATGTTCAGTTTCTAAATTAAGATTGTGTGGATATTGTACGTTTAATTCTATTAATGTTATTTCTCTTCAATTGTAAGGAAGCGTTAAGCAAGGCTATTTTTACGCACAGTTCATACATACCCAATCAGATTTGTTATCAAGATTGCAAGTAGGTATCTACTACAATGATATTATCTTACCGTATACATCATCATGGGGGCCTTCTACCCAGGTTTCAAATAGAAATCAGGCGACTACCAGAAATGAAAGAGAGAAATAAATAACGTCCAACGAATGAAAACAAGAAACTTAGAAGCAGGGGGCCTTATAGCACAAACAGTATTATCTACCGGCAAATTCAGTCACCTCACTTTAGGGAAAATCACTCACTTTTCACTAACAATCATGATTAAGTTGAATCTAAAGGCAACATCCTCACAGAGGTGATGAAAAATGCCGATTAGCGATAGTTTGGGCGAAATCCATTATTAGAAGCCCGACTTTCGCCAAAAATACTTCATTTGGGGAACAAAATGGCGTAGCGTCAATCCAACCGCAGATCGGTAAGGTAGGTCTTTACTTTGCCACCGGGCGGCTGTTTCGCTAGGTCGACGCCTGGCGACGTATGTACGATGGACAACGAGGTTTTCTCATCAATTTTGTTATATGTATCCCTTGTATTCAGCATATTAAATGGAGTGATTTACAGTGGACCACATGTCTGTACTCTCTTTTAATAATTTAATAAACAATATTTAAACTTTGGGATGACTCATTCTTCTACATGGAACATTTGGCAACCTCGGGATTGTAAGAAGAATAAGGAGGATTTATACTTTTCAGTTACAACATAATAAATTTATCTTTCTTTGTGTACGGTTAATGGTAAGGTTAGAAAGAGAAAGACAGGTAGATAAAAATTTGATGGACCATAACCTAAGGGTCTATTCCCACACACGTGCAGCGGATCGACAGAGCACGGTCCGGACAAGTCCGCTTGTACGGGTTTTAAATGCTTGCATTCACACATGTCGCCACCGACCGTGCAGGGCACCGACCGAGCA
>JAWQRP010004258.1:0-12135 GCA_033557875.1 Quadriops clusia | reverse complement strand
TAGGTGGTAGATTAGAACATTCAAATTTTTCATACGAAATACGACATCAAATAATTTTACCAAAACTACATATATTCACAAAACTATTAATAACAAGAGAACATGAAAGATTATTACATGCGGGTTCACAAACGACATTAGCTAGTATAAGGAATAAATTTTGGATTATAAATGCTAGAGAAACAATTCAAAATCTAATTAGAAAATGCGTAATATGTTCCAAAGCAGTTCCAAAATTTAAAAATCCAATAATGGGTCAATTACCCAATTTCAGAGTTAATCCAGTGAGACCGTTCTTTGCAACATGTTTAGACTACGGTGGTCCATTTTATATAAAGAATAGTTTCTTACGAAATACAAAATACATAAAAGCATACATTTGTTTATTTATTTGTTCTGTGACAAAAGCAATTCATTTGGAAATAGTCACTGATTTAACCACTCAAACTTTTATTCTAGCATTGAAAAGATTCATATCTCGGCGAGGAATACCTAAAGAATTATATTCCGATCGCGGATCTAATTTTATAGGTGCTAATAAAGAAATCAAAAACGAAATAATAAAAATTGAAACTTCAAGCGAATTACATGATTTTGCAACTAAATACATTATAAAGTGGAATTTCATGCCAAGTAGTTCACCACATTTTGGAGGGCTACACGAAGCAGGCATTAAATCAGTTAAATTACATTTTAAAAAAATATATACTAATGCACATTTGAATTATGAACAATTTAATACAATAATCATTCAAATTGAATCCATATTAAATTCACGACCATTAACACCACTATCATCAAATGTGAATGATCTCTCAGTATTGACACCGGCACATTTTTTAATTGGTGAAGAATTGGTGAATCTTCCTGAAGAGAATCTTTGTATAATACCCATAAATAAATTGAAAATATATCAACGATCCAGACAATTAGTAGAACATTTTTGGCGAAAATGGACAAATGAATATATACAAGGTTTACAAGAAATGTCTAAGTGGAAAAGGAAGGAAGAAAATGTTAAAATAGGAGATATGGTGTTGGTAAATAATCATAATAATCAAATTCGCAAATGGAAATTAGGAAGAATAATGCAAACTCATCCAGGTGTAGATGGAGTAGTTAGAGTAGCAGCAGTCAAGGCAAACAACAATACAACTAAGAAGATAGCAGTGCGAGAATTGGGTATTTTACCAATAGAATAATAATTCAAGGGGGGAAGAATATGTCGTGATGTGCAATTATAATATTTTGTAGTAGTCATTGAATTATTATTATTATATAGAAACAATCAATGTAAAACATTATTATTATTAATATGAATAATATACAAGACACATTTCAATTACGAGATATCTCACAGTAGAAGTTTTTATTTTAATTATCAGGAATAGCTCCTGAACAGTATATGTTGTTACAATCTTGAACTTATACATGTATCGAAATAAAATCTTGGATTTTATTATATTTTACGTTCTTGGATATTTTCGACATTTCATTAATTAAATAATAAGTATTTAAGTAAAAATTTATTTTTTCTGGCATGTTTCGCGGTTTTACCGCTTCATATTATTCCATTTTTTCATACTAACTCGATTTGATTAAAGTTTTACATTTTATTTAAATATTAATTTTAATGATTTGAAAAAAATGTTTAAATAATTTGTGAATAGGAAGAAAGGGTTGATAAAAGGGTTACAGTATGTTCTTGATAACAAAAACACTATTTTGTCAAATCAGCCTAAGTTTTTATTAGTTTTACCTAGAAATTAGTCTTAGTGTATCTATTTCTATTAAATACATATAATACACTACATGAAATTCTCTCTTAACAACAAGTATTTCTGTACAAATATATGTGACAAATGAAACCACTCTCTGTACGTGAATATACCTAAAAGACAATAGTAACTTCATACTGAACTTGTTCAGTGTCATCCTAAGTACAGGGTTAATCCGTGGCGGCGCTAAATTATTTTCACAGCTCGTCCTGGCACGGGTCCAAAGGGTTAAACTCGAAGTGCTTAAGCTGGCGCGTAAATAATCTCTAATTAGATTTATGCACACCTTGGCGAAATTTATACCATTAACACCGCAGTAATTAACTGTTGAGAGTTCGTCGAGAGACTTGAAAGAGGAAATCAATCCGCGGAAAATGCCTTTTAAAATCGTTTAGAGCGCAAAGTGCTCAGAAATTGACTTTGGATGTATGGAACAATAAAGCTAATTAATCTCTGTCGACCTCAGGGACACGTGTGTAGCAGTTTACCAACTTTTTGCATTAAATAGTTTTAGCATTAAATTCTTTTAGCATTAAATTCTTTTTGGGTTAAATTCTTTTTGGGTTAAATTCTTTTTGGGTTAAATTCTTTTTGTGTTAAATTCTTTTTGTGTTAAATTCTTTTTGTGTTAAATTCATTTTGTGTTAAATCCATTTTGTGTTAAACTCTTTTTGTGTTAAATTCTTTTTGCGCCCACGATAAGTTCGTAAAACGGTCGGAGTTTCAGGAAAACTATTTTTGTTCTATTTTAATTATAAAGGTCGAAGTTTGTAAGAAATATAATTTCTGCTTCATGCTGCTAGCTCTGCCAAGCACTCGGCAAACTTTTATTAAAAACAACAGTACTTCGACACCTCTATTATACGTTATTAAATTAACGCGAATCACATTAAAACTTTCAAGACATTTATTCAAATTTGAAAATATTGTTCCCAATGTTTCTAATTTTAACCGGATTTTATTGTCGCTTTCTACACGTCCCTGAGAGGGCGCCCATTTACTGAATTTCCTGCGGGATCTTAATGCCGAATCTATTGCTCATTTAATTTTTATCACAATCACATGAGAATACTCTCAACTTTATTTTATTTGGATTTTCCCCTAGTTGATATAGGGCTGCCGAAATGCTCCACACGTACGGCGGAAGCCTCTAGACACATAGGAAAAATCCAAATACCACGAAACGAGAATTGATAGTGCTAAACATCGAATTCAGAGCTGGGGGCTTAATAAATTGCGTCTGAAAGTTAGCGTACCGAAGCCTAGTGGATATTCAAAAATTTGATCTGTTTCATTAAATGTTAGCTATCACTTTACAAGCTTAGGCAATTTTCTTTTGATTTGAAGTAGATTTTGGACCATCAAAGAGGGATGTCAATAGAGCGTCAAGTTTTCAATGGGGTAATAAAAGCCAAGCACAGAATTATACGCCCTTAAGTCATTACATCAAGCGCAACTTCTATAAAAGCGATCCGGCCGTAAATTTGTCCGCAAATTTCGATAAATAAACTTTATATGAACTGCCAGCATGGCATAATAAAAGCACGTGCTTTTACAGCCCCACTTATGTGATTTTTATGTTTGTTTCAGAGGTCTGGAGTACGAAAACCTACTGCTGCGATAAGGACGGTTGTAATTCTTCCCACATCGAGAAGGCCGGGGTGCTCTTCACCATTTTGTCCGCGGTGGTGTCCCTGGCCATGGCCCACTGAGATCCGGCGTGATGGAGCGAATCGGAGAAGGCGAAGGTTACAGAACATCAGATGTAGCTGAAACACATTCCTGAAAAAATATTCTAAATCATTTTCTATAGTCTTCCTCGTTCAGCAGGATTGTTTTATAGTAGGACAATTTTTCCTTCACATTCCATTTGCCAGGACGTTCACGGGAATAATTGCTTTATGGCCGCATAAATATTCCCAACGCAAAAATGTTGCCAGTTATTGGCCTATTTGCTACAACAGTACATCCTAAACAAATAAAGCACATTTAGTTTGGTACAGTTACACATAACTTCGCATTGATGATATTTGTTTAACAAAGTTTTCATACATCCTCGGTTATTATTGCATTAGAATTACAACATTAATATTTGACCAATCTTCGTTCACGTATTCAAATATTGTCCGAACAAAACAACATTTACTTTTAATTAACGTTATTAGCTTCTTGCCCCAAAGTTACGAGATGACCCTAGAATTTATACCGCCCTCGTTTGGTTATACAAGCAATAAACTATTCCACATTTGCAACGAGATGGCTTTCCGCCAGTTTCCTATAAAAAGCCGGCAAGACGGTCATAATGCTCTTTACAAGTTAGATAGTAAATTGCGATATCCCCTATAAAAGTTAAAGCGGTTTGAAGAAACGCTCCTCTTATTCTCATCATTTAAATATTTACAAACCCCGAGGGTGCGGGATTATTCGTTCAATCTACATACTCCTTCACTTACAAAGTCTATATTGCGCTGAAAATAAAATTTTACTAAGCACACAAATGTACAACATTCGGGTTGAGTTGATGAATATCAATTCTGCTGCCCTCTGGGAATGTTTATGCACCATGAAGCTTATCACGTTCAGTTATACCGCACGTAAATAAACAACTCACCACCAGTCATGGTACTTAAGTAAGCCATCAAAACAATACAAGTTTCAACTTTACGGCGTCATGAAGGTGCAGGATCATCTGGGCAACGATTCCAAAGTGGAAAGCTACTCAATACTTGTTCACATCATAGATATATTAGCCAACTTGCATAACTTACAATTAGAACTTAGACTTTAATTTGTCCTACTAGGAATTACAACGTTAGCAATTCCACCCTAATTTGGCTAGTCGAACCTTAGGTGTCGTTTCCGTTTGAAGAGGCTTTTTCGTTAACATGACCACTCGTTTAGGAAGAAAATGTTATATCGTAGTTTAAATGCATATAAATATATTAACGGTAAGAATCTACATATATTCTAAATTTAATAATTCTAATAACTAAACATTAGGAGATTATGCTTGTTCGAACAGTTTAATACACTTTCGACCGAACATATTGATTTTTATATTTATCTATTATAATTAAGAGGTAAATTGTACTAAAATTGCGGCGCGACTCGAAAACTTGCCCCAATATTTCAGGAAGAGAACTTTTCAAATTGATCACGATTAATAATCCGGCGATATCCGAAGGAAGGCAGAAATATTTCGGCAATTTCGTTATCAAATTTTTATAAATAGCAAGCAAACGTTTCAATGTACTGACCACTCATGAAAGAAAGGAGTAAATTTAAATGTTGCATTAGCATTTTAACACGCATTCGGACTGTTCATCAATAATCACACTCAACACGTGCATATTTATTACTTATATTGTACTTATATGTATGTACTGCTAGGTGAAAAAGTACACAATAAGTAAACTTTATATAGGCTAGTCCATCACGAAGCTTTCTATATTTATACTTTAAGAAAAACATTCGTAAATTGAGCTCGCACAAAAAAAATCCGTGGGAATTTTCTTTCACTCTCTCTTTTTATACACGAGTGTAAGAAAGCTTGAATAATTTTTTTCTTGTCAATTTTAAATATATCTTTATTCTGATAAGATTTTTTTTACAAAACATATAAATCGCCTTAAATTATCAAGACGGGTTGTTTTGCAGTCGGTGCATCAAAAATATGAAATGTTTTATTCATAGCGCAAACGTATTCCCGAAGTGGTTTGGAGGAATGACCGTTCTACTGTTTCCTATTCTTGTAGCATAAAAATGTCTGGCCAGAGTCGCCTTTTAAGCTTACAATTAATTAACCTGTCCCGGAAGAGAAAGTAAGAAGTATGATATTTATTTGATCCATTTGAAGAGTTGATTATGCCAGATCCCCACTTAGTAGCATCTTGCCTCAACATCTGGGCTTTGGCCAGATAAATGATGCTCCAACCGGGGAAGGGACACTCTTTGGCTAAAGCAGGCGAGTTGGGAAAGTTAGTTGTGCAAGATTTATTTCCTTGCCGGGGCAGGACACGCACAAGATAATCCTCTCGAGGAGAGGACAATGTTTTACAGAGGCACGGTTTTGCAAATCTAATTTTTCTTGCGTCGACCATTATTCATGCCTAAAGCTGAAATTTTAACCCCTGCGTTCATAAGAACAAAATGATCGCACACCTTCCAGTTCACCCCTAAATGCACCTTTGTAAGGAAGAAGTTTTCTCAAAGACGGCTCAAGTGCAAAGTTTTCTTTTAACGAACTTTACTGGTATAATTACTTTGAATAACTATTGAATATCGTCCTGAAACATCTTTCGTTCTCGCGAAGTTGTTTTAACGTCTCAATGACTTTAACTTGTACTACTTTGCTTAAATTGAATTAATTAATTAATAAGAGTGGAATAGATTAATATTGGGGACGTTTCTATATAATTAAACGAAGTACAAACGGCTAAACTAAATAAAGCAAAATTATTTTTCATTCAATTAAATTTATTAGAAAGCTGTCAAGGATTATCGGTCGTCCTAGAATAGTAAAACGAAACAAAGGAATTCGTCGTAGCCTAAGGCCCTGCGGCACCAGCAACTCCTTACCCTTATTTATGTGACGTTTTAATAAAGATTTTCCCCGTATTTTGCGCTAAAGCCATTAACTCACGTTTAAAAGGGGAATATGCAGCCCTTGAATTATATTTGCAAATTGACAAGGAAAACTTTATGCGAGCTATACACTTCTTGGCTTGTTTATTATACAGGGTGGAAATTCCGCTTCTCACGCCCGGAAATTGAGAGAGATGGGGAGAATTCCGGGGGAATAAATTCGTTATATTCGTACCCACCGAATTTAGCACCTGTTTTAATGTATAGAGTGTTATTAGTTAACGGTGATACTCGTTAAAATTCAGTTTGTGGTTTTTAGTAGGCACAATGCGATAAAATTAACATAATATTGTACTATGGGCATAGGAATTGTTTACTAATGTTACATATATATATATATATTACTAATTGTACTTTAACATTACTATTACACGGAAGAATGTTATTAGGTACTATGGAGTATAAATTGCTATTTGGTTTGCAATATTTAGGTACATAATTGATATGGCACTATTTTTGTGTGTATTTTTCTTAAGGCAACCACCCTATAAATTAGAGCACCCGGATTTACGTGTAAGTGTAAGCATTGTTACCATGTGTATGTACCAGAGAATAATTAAAAGTAACTAATCACTATGTATGTATACAATTGCTGTTCGCTAGACACACTCCATACATTACTTGATTGTACTATTTTAGGTAAGTGTTTATTGTTGCATCAACATAATTTAACGCAGCGACTCTTGTGGACCGAATTTAGAAAGCAATTTACGCTATTATTATTGTATTACCATTTTAAACTTGTGCATAATTTGTTGACAGAGTGTATTTCAAAAATATAAATTCAATTCTGTGCATTGTGTTCTTTACACCTGATTATTAGAAATGCGAGTTGTTTCATAGTTTAGTTAATTTCTTTAGTTACGTTCTTTTGTTAATTTCTTTAGTTACATTCTTTTGTTAATTTCTTTTGTTAATTTCTTTAGTTACATTCTTTTGTTAATTTCTTTTGTTAATTTCTTTAGTTACATTCTTTTGTTAATTTCTTTAGCGTTTTTAATAGTTTTTTTCTAGTTTGTAATAATTTTCTTACATGTAGTTTTCAATAGTTTTTTTATACAGGTATACTTTTTTCAAAAGATTTTTCAAATACGAGATCTTAAGACAAACGCGGTTAAATCGAAGTTCATAAGATTTTTCACCTCATGCTTTGCTGACAAATATGGTGAAACTTCCGGGCAGGGAAATATATAGCGGTGAACTGTTCTCGTAAATTTTAAACTAGATGCTATGAATCTTGGGCAAATTTGCGCAAAGTAAAATTTTGCCAGACCGTGTGAGTGAAGTGAAGCATTTGTTTGTTCATACATTTTGACTCATCCTTGCATTCTTTTTTATGCATAATAATAATAACTAAGTTTGAAAAGGAAACTTAGCCTGAAGAAATTATATGGGAAAACATTACAGAACCAAAAGACTATTTAATCCTTACTATATATCTAATTCCAAGGATTTATTCTTCAGTTGTTTAGCCAATTCAATGATAAATAATTTTATGTATATATATGGTGTTATATATTCAAAATTTAATTCAAACTACGACAATTAAAGCGAAAGTCATGCAGTAACAGCTCATATGGATAGTGTATATACGGTTGCATATCCTACAGTGAAAAAGTGAACTAGCCACTTTTATACAAAGCACAAACAAGTTTACCATCCCTCTTTGAGCTAATTATTTTTTCTCAACCTTCGCCTCTATTCATCATCTTGTTTTATTCCAAATTATTGCGAATTTATCGCTTCATACTCATGTAAACTTTATCATAACATAAAGTTCGCCATAACCTTAAATTTTCATTTCGCCGTGTAACAACTATCAAAAGCGACCTTCTATTCGACCTTGATTGTATCAGGCAGGACCGTATTAGAGTCTGGGTAAAATCAGTATCTTTCGTATTACTACCTGACTTTATCTTTGCTACTGACCTGTAGAAACCATACTGCCCATGCGCAAGTTGATGTGCAGAATAAGTACAGTATACACGCATGTGCTAATTTTCTCTCATGATGTTCAGCATTGCTCCTTGTTCTCGTGAATGTTTATGATAAGAAGCCAAACACAAATATGCTGAATAAATGTGTATTTAGGAGTGGAACGTTAAAACTGTTTCAATTAATATAATGGTAATCTCCATTGTTGTTTAACAACAAATAGACGCGATGTGTATGTACATTTGTTGACAAATTCTCATGTAGGTGTCTAGTGCGAATTGATAGGGCAAATACTCAGTTCGATTATTGAGATCGTTATGTATAGCTGAATTCCGAGAATGATTTTTCGCAAACATGTTGGATCTTAAAAAGAGGTAATGCTTATTTTTAGACTGATACCGTTTATTGGCGCGGTTGGCGATAACATTTACAACTTTTCAACAGTAATTTGCGTTTTAAGAAATTATTAAACACTCAACAGTTGTTACAATGCAGTACATAAAAACCCGCCAATAATTTTCCACATCAAAATCAAAACAAATGTAGACAGAAACACATCATCTATGCTGTTTGTCAAACAGACTGAAATGTTTATAAGACATTGTATAAGATCTGTTACATAGTATAATATGAACCTTTGGCCGTTATAAAACATCTTATATATGTATTTATATAAAACAATTATTTCAATGTACCGTTTTTTACAAAATTTCTCAGTGAACCTGAATATATCAAGAAAGATACATGCTACTATTTAAAATAAGAAATGATAGTAAACTTCCGCCCAAACCGCAAGTATTACCTATCTTTAAATTCAATTTTTAATTTAATATAAACGTACCAAATTGTATCTAGATAATTATTTTTTTAAAATAAAAAGTCTGCAGGTTGCCTTCATTGTTAATGCCCTTGGTATTAATTAATGAGATGTCAAAATAAGTTAAACTAATCTCTCTGCATATTGTACTGAAACGTATTTCCTTTGTGTTCATTAGTTCCTTGACACTAAACTGACTTCTTACATTTCGCTTACCTTGTACATATTTTCTTGGAACTTATCCAATCACAATTTAAATAACTCTACTGCTACTGAATTTGCTTACATTATCTTTGCATTAAATAAATATGCAATAATATACCGTTCAGAATTATAATACAAATATGCAGGTATATAACCCAAGTAGCACAAATAGTTATATAATTAGAGTGTTAATAAAATGACGTGAAGTACTTGCAAGTACATTTCTTTATTTTAAAGCCGCGCTACCAGTTTCAACCCTTTTCTAGGGTCTTCTTCAGGCGCTGAAACAAATAATGAATTGAGACTATATAATAAGTTAAAATACATTATATGATTTATCTGAACATTACACTTAACCTAAAATACTACAAATGTATGTGTATCTACCTTATGTCTATTACAATGGGTTAATTATCAGAGAGATAAAACTTCTTGTGAACTTATACAACATATTAAAATAGATTTCTGTCGAGAATTCTTACGGATGGCTACGTTGTGAGCAGATATTTAAAAATAAAATCTTCAACTCTTTTATTCAGTGTGGCGACGGATATTTTACGAATGTGTGACGTAATCCGGTTACACAGGGGCGCATGCTTTAACATTAAATTTGAACAGGCATATCTAACGTTTTACAAACTTAAACAATTAATTGGTTATGTATTTATCGGTTTTGAATTAATTACATTTTTCATGTACATTTGCATATATGCAACTGTAATTTAAAAAATACTCGTGTGAATAGAATATTTACTAATTTTACATGTCCTATACTGTAAAATTCCAGAACCGTTTTTGGAGTGACCTCCATCGCCATCCCGAAGGCACCCTTGTAGAGAAACTTTGTTATGCTGCTACCTGGGCAAGTTCCTGCCATAAATATTTGTCAGAACAGTATTCTGGTTTCTTCGTCTTTCTTCGTTAGTTTTGTCCTCGAGGTGGTATTTGAGAAGAGCTCGCCAAACCTTTCTGCCTCCCATTTTTTTGTTCTCATGATCATCCAAGAAATAGACCGAGATCCTACAGGACGAGAGACTGCGTAGGTGGAGACTAAGGAAGGACATGGCGACCAACTATCAACTGTAGATTTATAATTGGACGTTAGGCGACAATCGCTTGCTCCTAAATCCAGTGAGAGTTCAGAGCAAGCGTCCAATCCTAAATTTACAGTTGATAGTTGGTCGCCATGTACTAGGACAGGTTTTTGTAGATTCAGAGGAATGTATTGTATCTTTTCAACTAGAAATTTGCGACAGTTTCAAGGATGACAACTTTTATGCAGCAACTGAATAGTCTCAGGGTAAATCTGTAGCGCTTCTTTGTCTGTTCCCTCACTGTTGGAACATCCTTTTCGGTAGAATCAAATATCACACAAATATCTATTGAAATAGTTGTATATAATACCAACTTTCAGGAAAAATGTGTAATTTAGGTGAAATGGACTATAAACTGTTATGTGCAATTTAGACACGGACGTATTTGAAAAGCTTTATTGCACCCCATTTAGCTATTTCCGTTTTTTCCATTTCTTCATTAAGTTTCTTAGGTTCTTTTACTTTGAACATTCGATTTCGAAAGCGCTGGTAAAATAAATATATTGCACGTCACCATTAACTTGCGAGGACCACTTTAATGACGATCAATTTTTTAATATTCAGGCCAAAAATCCTAAACAATTTCCATATGGAATTGCAGAGTATAACAAACTAATCGCTAGTGACAAGGCTATTGATTAGGTCGTTACAATTTGCAATTCCACAGCAACTAGTACTGAAGTCGCGGCGATTTAGCCGCTCCGTGTAACAGTCGCTTAATAAGAGAATACTTTTTATTTGTAACACTGCAAAAGGAAAATGTTTTGTAATATTACAAAGTTAAAAAACATTATTATACAATTCAGTAAAAATAAGTATATAAGTATTATACATATACCCTAAGCTCGGTTTTCCTAACCTTTTTGTACCCTATAAAGCAGATTCTAATGCTAATAGCGGGGTGTGCATCATTTATCTTTTAATAAGTAATTGGTAGTTGAATATTATATAGTACATAAGAGAAGATGCATTGAGTTATCACACACAAATTGTTTGGTGAGCACCATGGCGCTCGCGAGTTATAAAGTTGGGAACCCATACTGTACATATTGAGTTAATAATTCTCGAATAAAATACATTACCTATATACAATACCGGGTGGTCCTGGGTAGTGGGCCTATCAAATAACTCCTTTGTTTGGTTATTCGCTAGTACTGGTTAAAAAGTTAGTTTGTTAAATAGTTTTACCGGCGAGTCTGTAATGGTTTTTAATATAATAATTTGATAGTTTAGTTTTATTCAAAGACTAGCAGACCCGTCGTTCTTCGAACGAACTTTTGGGTAAATGGTCTTTTTAAAAGGGGCGTGTGTGAAATGAACATGGAGAGAGTCGAAAATAATCGAACACATTGTTAGAATAAGAAGAATAGGTGTGCCTGTCTTTAAATACATGACATATTTGATTTTCTTCTTGTTAACTAACTCTTAATGCTTTTTCCGTTTGACCCCGTCTTGTCCCGTTCCGTACCATTCCTTTATTTACTTTAATTTAATTTTATTATTTTTTTAAATTTTATTTTACTTTATTTTCCTTTTCGTCATCGTCCTCGTTCCCGCTATAATTTCAGTCCGGTGCCCTTTCCTTATTTATTTTAATTTAATTCTAATTTATTTAATTTTATTTTATTTTATTTTCCTTCCCGTCGTCGTTCCCGGTTTAATT
>JAWQRP010004257.1:0-12136 GCA_033557875.1 Quadriops clusia | reverse complement strand
AAAATTTTACTGGGACTTTTTGGAGCCCTTTATGCGCTGAGTAAATCCTTGAAATTTTTATTCTTCTAACTTTATTAATAACAAAGTTATTCAAGGTGAACGTCTTGCGTGAGCCACGCTGTATATACAATTAAAGTTTTTTTCGCAATATTGGTTTCTTTGTACACGGAATCCCCTTGGAACTCAGAATATCTGTTAAAAATCGCATGTAAATTATGAATTTTTAAATTAAATTTTAAAATTATACGTCACAGAGAAAAAAGTTATGGAATTTTTTTTTTATGTATTTCATGCGTTGAATAGGTTCTAAAAAAGTTCACTGTTCAAAATTATTAAATAATAAATAATAACGATATAGTTGTTCTAAAAACCTATAATAAATAATCGATGATTGCGCATGCCTCAATATTTTGCAACAATATTTACACCGATATATAGTCATTTGCACATAAAATGCGACAAGCGATAACCGATTCTAACAAAAATTTTGTTCTTTGGAATGGAATAAAAGCCTATAGCCTTGCTATTCGGTTAATTTTGAGGGGCACTACTGTGTATGTTCGTTTACACAAGCCTTCATCAGGTGCTTTAGCTGTAGATTAATATTGCTGTTGTAGGAAATTCGCATTTGAAGAGTAAATCAAAGATATTAGGAAAAAAGTTTCATCATTACGGTTTTTATAGTTTGATGTACGCATGCACGAAAAGTAGAATATTGTTTGGAGCCCTTTATGCGCTGAGTAAACACTTGAAATTTTTATTACTCTAACTTTATTAGTAACAAAGCTATTCAAGGTGAAAATCTATGACCACGTAACTGATGGCATTGTCAAGGATTATTTGTCTAAGGCTCGCGTTTACAATCCTCAATTATCTCTCAGTTAGTTAGAAAACCAATCAACTATCAGAAATTTTTAAAATAGTGATAGCTGATTGGCTGGCTAACTAACGGAAAGATAATTCTCATTTGTAAAAGACGGAATTTAGTAGTCAGAATTTCAGGTTGACTCGCCTGAAGACAAAAAGAAAATTTACGAAAAACAAATGTTTTATGTAAGGAGTCAAGATGAAATTCAAGGACCTAGTGTACAAACCAGAGTTCAGGCTGAAGGCCCTATTTTGCACCTTTCGTTTTTTTACCGGTTATTAAATAAAATTACTACTGCATGCAACGGATTTTGCGGTTTTCATTCATCTTGGACCTCTGCATCTGCGAAAGCATGCCACCGACAAAATATTTGTACACGCATTTATGTCCGTCTTGAATACAACCGTCTCGTTAACTAGATCTTGGTATTATCACAGTACAAATCATACGCGCTACTTGCCCGAAGAATTGGAACAAGGAGTTAGGCAATTAAATGCTGCCCTGTTCTTACTAATTCCACCAAGGTTGCATGCGCGTGGGATCCTTGCGCGCTAAACTAAGATCAAAGACACCGATATGGAGTTGATATACTGGTTGTACTGTGGTATTATCGGGGATTATTTGTCTAATAAGGGAAGGGTACGATGAAGCGTCGCTGACCTTGGATTGAAATTAGGTCCATTTGATCCCTTGCATAAAAATATTACGATTTGTCAATTTTTACGTGCTATGCCATAGGCGTCGAAGATGGGTGGGAATTTATTGTAAAAAAGTCGAAAAGTAAAAGACGCATCTTTTTTGAAAAAATATATTAAGGACTTTTTTAACTGACCTTACAACATAATAAATTTAAACACAATTAGATTATTACAAAGGGCACTCGATTTTAACAAAAAAAAATTTCTCTCAACCTATGATTTTGAAATTTCACGTTCGGAATTTCTATAATATTATAAATTAATGACAATAAATTTTAACAATATTTCATTATTTTGCATGGATACCAAAGCAAAAGTTCAGTAAAGATGTGCTACTATAAACAAGATAATATCTTTTCTTACACTACAATAGATTTATTGCTACAGCAATGTTGCAATGCATATCCTTTTTGAAACACTTATTTGTGTAATAAATATCATATTAACCGGGTGAAAGTACACCACCGAAGAAAGCCAAGTTTCCAGAAGGCTATGTTTCAGATGCGTACAAAATATGGACTAAACAATGTAAGAATAAAGATGGTAACATGTGTATAACCCAGCGAGGAGGTAAATTTGGAGAGTTAAAATGCTGTTCTTCCTTGCTAATTTAATTTATTGGCGCAACCGGTTTCGGCCCTCCCGGGTTATCATCAGGTGCAAAAATTATTACATTGAAAGTGTTAGAGAGTCGCCTAACTACGCTTTAGAATAGTACAAGTGAGAATTGGCACGTGGCTCAAACTATCTTTTCTTAATATATAATTTTTACAGGTAATATTATAAATCTAGGAGCAACATCAACTCACCATTTTTGTCACGTCCTATCTCTGAATTAACCTTATCTTTTATGTGTTCACTTGTCCTGACGTCAATGTTGCGTCGTGTTTCGCCTATGTAAAAGGCGTTACATTCTGGGCAATTGATTTGTTTGAATTTTTGATTTTGTCTTTATTGTTGTTAAGCAGTGATAAGAGTGAGTTAGTGTTTCTAAATGGTATACCTAAGTTATGTTTATTGAAAATGTATTTGAGTTGGTTGTTTATTAAATGATTAAATTTTATGGAAAAGTATCTGTCTTTTGGGGTATTGTGTGTATCAGGGTTAAGGTAAGAAGAAGGTAGCAAGTTACATAGAAGTTTTTCGGAAATTTGTTTGTTCATGTTTTCAATTATTTTCTTGTTCAAGCCGTTGTTGTGTGCTATGGCATTTATGGTGTTCAGTTCTGTAATGTAGTTGGATTCATCTAAAGGTATGGAGTTTAATCTGTGGAGCATGGATCTGAAGGATGCTCTTTTGTGTGATGGTTGGTGGAATGAGTTGTGTGGTATGATAGTATGGGTAAAGCATTCTTTTCTGTAAATGGCGAATTGAAACTTGTTGTTTGTAAGATTTTTGTGTACTGTTATGTCAAGAAAATTAAGTTTGTGGTTTGTTTCGAGTTCCATTGTGAAATGAATATTGGGGTGTATGAGATTGATGTAGTTAAAGAAATTATGAAGTTGGTCTGAAGGACCTTCCCAAATACACAGTATATCATCAACGTACATGTGCCAAAACTTTATGTGGTTGGTAAAATTACAATTTGTGTGTGTTATTAATGTTTCTATGTAGTTCATAAAAATGTTAGATAATAGAGGTGATAAGGAGGAGTCCATTGGTAGGCCTTCTTTCATTTGGAAAACTGTGTTATTAAATAAAAAGAAATTTTGTTTCATGGAAATAGTGATTAAATTTTGAATGTTAGTTATGTGAGTGAGATCAAGGTTAGTTGTTTTTAATTTGTCTCTGATTACATCGATTGTTTCTGTTAGAGGTACATTGGTGTATAGATTAACTACATCAAATGATACGAGTATTTGTTGATGGTTTGGTGTGATGTTGTTTAGTAACTGTGTGAGTTTTATTTAATTTTTTACGGAAAGTGGAGAGGAATAGTATAGGATAACAGGTAAGATTTTGGCTAGGTGTTTAGTTAGGTATTCGGTTGGAGTGTTGCGGAAGGAGACAATGGGTCTAATAGGTAATTCTTCGAATGGGTAGAGATTTTAAACGTAAGTATCTATAATTACGTAAATAAGAACAGTTGGAGAAGGAGAAGACAGTTAAGAACTTTAAACTGGTAACAGAAACAACTGCAATTCCAACAGCAACAAGAACAAACGACGAAGAAAAATCTAATTACAACAAGAGCGAATATACATTATCAACTGACGATGAAGTATTTGAAAGTAAACTCATTACTGATGATGATGATGAAGATTATGAACACCATAAATATATATATGAGTTGTAGCTAGAGAAAGAAATGATCCGATTGAAATTCACAAAATTCACTACCTTTTGGAACCAACACCGAGAACCTACATCATGAAGTTTTTAGAGAATGAAGGTATAGATCCAAACGGAATGAGATTTAATAGTAGTAAAAATAATGACAAGTGGGAGATTCACCGTTTACAATCGAAGGCAATGATTTAATCGTAAATAGTATTACGATCACAATTGGGCTCTATCGCTTTCGTCGGGTTCTCTCTCTTCTGATGTTCTTCCCCTCGCAGATGAATAAGGTAATGCTGGATGCACAGTAATAGCAGGTTCTTTCCTCTAATCAACCACTACTAGATCTCGAAATGGGTAAACACAAACACAATGAATAAGATAATAAGCATATAATGCAATATCCGTTCTAGACAATAAATGGAGTAATATTCAATCGCATAGAGGCACCTCGATCCGCAACCCGTTATCAGTTGGGGACTCACCCCTAACTCGAATGGATTCCACAAAACAAAACAGAACAAAACATAACCGAATACCGCACCCTACGAGCGCAGGCCTGACTCGCGCTTACGCGTATTCGCAGTGAAGAAAACAAAAAAAAACTGAAAATCGTCAATTAATTATTATTCCACAATAAGGTGTGAGTGGGCAATAGCGGATCTCAGTTCACAATATCTAAGGTATAGTCATGTAATATGGTATAAATTCTCCCCTTTTAGACAATATTTCGGACATCGGTAATTCGTGTCCTGGAATGTAGCACTTCGCGGAGATGCGTAGGGTCATAAGACCCACAACCAAATAATAAAGAAATTCAGTCTGGGGTCTTGTGGAATCTTGGTTAGCTCCATGTAGACCACAGTCCAAAGATCCCGGCTGCTCGTCGGGAAACTCGTGGTAGGTTGACTCCACATCGGGCAGATTCTCTCTAGAAAATTCTCAAAACTCCGGGTCACTTCTTCGACTTTTGCGATCGTATCAAGATCTCCTAATAATCGCCACCAATTAAAGGCTACAACATAAAGACAGGATCAGTCTCTCAAAAAAAACCCATAAAATTATCCATGTTCCGAAGAACCTTTGATCCTCTAGTAAAGCGTCAACAAAACAAAATTACCAAATCGTCCTTGTTATTAGAAAACTCCACATCAAACAATACCCCAAAAGGGATAACGGTCGCAATACCGTGACCCAGCAACTAAAGAGTGGCATGCGGTGCCCTCTAAACTCTCTTTTTCTCCGACTTCCAAAAAAAGCTAAAAAACAAACACATTAAAATTGACTTCGATCCTTGAAGACCTCCGCGGCAAGAAAACACATAAGCCGACCTCTCACAACGGGAAGATAAATTACGCCAAATAAAGAACGCGTGGAGTGCCCGGTTAAAAGACGAGATTCGTAACTGGGAGAGCAGGGCACCAATTTGTAAACAAATAAGAACTACACGCACACCATACTAATTGGAAAATGAGATAGAATAAGGACGTAACAAGCACCAAAAGTTATCACCGAGTTGTCCTCCAATTACCTGTAAAGAGGTCTACCAGACAAAGATAATTCCCGTCCGAAATTCAGGAACGCGGACAAATAACCGGTCACCTCGTGTACCGTGGTACGCAGCGCAAAGCCGAACTTCGCTAAATTCTCGTCCTATCTCCTTTGGTCGTCGTCTACATAAGAACGAATCATCGTCTTTAGGACTCGCTCGGTGGGATTGCTTTGCGGGTGATAATTCGCATTCAAGCAAAACCGGCAACGATAACCGTCTAGCATGCCCCGAAACTGACCTTTCACTAACTGTTTACCATTGTCGCAGATCAGGTATTCTGGCACCCCGTACACCAAAAACACCACCTCCTCGAAGTGGCGCGTTACCCTTTTTTACTTTGGTGCCTGTGTTTATGTATGTGTAAATACGACAACTCAAAAACGACTGGAGGTAGATAAATTAAATTTGGATTGTAAACAGGCTAATCATTTTAAAACATAGAACTGTTTTTCCTTCTATTTATTAGAACAATTGCCATTTTTGTGGTATTTTAAGTTGAAACCCATAAATTAAATTTTTTTTATTTATTACTTACAATAATCGTCACTTTCAGTTCAAAACATAAATTAATTTTATTCTACTTATTGCAAAAAATGATACTTTGAGTTGTAAAACATAAATACTTTTTTCTATTTATTAGAACAATTGCCATTGTTTTCCTGATTCTCCTCGTCTGATCAATGTACTTTAATTACAAAATTGCCCAACTATCACATAGCAGTATTCATAATCACTAGACACTGATAAATAATGAAGTTTAAATAGGTATTAATTATATTGCCCAATTCGACTCGACATTATTCATGTTACCCGGCATTATATGAAACACCCTTATCAATCACTTGATTCTCAACATATACTATACTTATAATACATATTTATATATTGGATACTTCCTTATCGTATATTATTTCATATTTTACTAGGCTCGCCGGTTTCGTATATCTTTAATTGACATTTATTTACAACTAGCAGACCCGTCGTTCTTCGAACGAACTTTTGGGTAAATGGTCTTTTTAAAAGGGGCGACTGTGAAATGTACATGGAGAGAGTGGAAAATAATCGAACACATTGTTAGAATAAGAAGAATAGGTATGCCTGTTTTTAATTGATGATATATTTGATTTTCTTCTTCTTAACTAACTCTTAATACCTTTCCCGTTTGACCCCGTCTCGTCCCGTCCCGTACCATTCCTTTATTTACTTTAATTTCATTTTATTATTTTATTAAATTTTATTTTACTCTATTTTCCTTTCCGTCATCGTTCTCGTTCCCGCTATAATTTCAGTCCGGTGCCCTTCCCTTATTTAATTTTTTAATTTTATTCTATTTAATATAATTTTATTTTCCTTCCCGTCGTCGTTCCCGGTTTAATTCCCGTCCCCGTTCTAGTCCCGTGCCCTTCCGTTATTTACTTTAATTTATGTTTATTTTTTTATTTTCCTTCCCGTCGTTGTTCCCGGTTTAATTCCCGTTCCCGTTCTAGTCCCGTATCCTTTCTTGATTTTATTTTAATTTAATTCTAATTTATTTAATTTACCTTTATTTTAATTTCCTTCCCGTCGACGTTCCCGTTCTAGTCCCGTGCCCTTCCATTATTTATTTTAATTTAATTCTAATTTATTCAATTTAATTTAATTTTATTTTATTTTTCTTCACATCGTCGTTCCCGGTTTAATTCCCGTTCCCGTTCTAGTCCCGTGCCCGTTCTTGATAAATACCTACTGTACACTATTGATGGCGACAGGTACTTGTAATTGTTTCTTTTGCTGGTTCGTAGGTTGGAGATCTAAATCTTTGTCACCGCGAAAGCTATTTTACTCCATAATGCACTATATCAACATATTAACCTAACCTTAACAAATCAGCTGGTCAGATAGACGCCATTTTTTTCTGGACGCGCAATCACGCAAATATATACCAGGGGTTTCTTCTTCTTCTTTCAAAGGAGACACTTATTAAACCTTGCTTGGTAGGTTAGGATATTACCATCAAATTTAGATTATGGCACAGAACACACAGAAGCGCCTGTCGGCATATTTCCTTTGAAGTTTGAATGTTCAATTCGAATGGCCTTCGCCATATTGTAAACGCAGCCGTGGCCCATCTTCTCTGAAACTGGCGCGCCGCCAGATTTATCCCCACACTCGAACACGCAAGTCGATTGTTTCTATGTCAACTATCCAAAGAACCAGATTACGTCCATTTTGAGTACAGAACTGTTAGGCCACATGACTGTTAAAGGCGATCGTCTTAAATTAATATAAATTCTAGGTTATGTTTACTTAGAAATGTCACCCTAGCGGCAGCAAATTCGGCATTGTTCAGAGCAGTAACCGACCAATAACGTTTGAGATACACTTTGTGACTAATTTCAAGACAACACACAATGGCTGCTTATAAATCGTGAACTGTCAGATTTAGCAGTAAAATCGCATTTTAAACCCCTTAGCGAGCATATTTGAAAAAATCGTTTCTTAGTGCGCGTGTGCGACCCCCAAGGAACCACCCCTCCAAAATTTAGATTTTTCCCGTGAGTAGTTTTGGCCCTGCGTTGATGACTATATATATAGATATATGGCTAGATGGGTTTTGGATGTTATATATATAGATAATATATGTGTTTAAATATATGTGTTTGACATACCAGTATGGGCTATATTAATTATACCAGCGTATATTTTCCCTAAGTTTCATTGCAAACGATCTCCCTAAATTATAACTTGATTAACATGACCGAGTAATTAAGTTTAATGGTTCGATTGGTATCTCCTGGTAAGAATCGATATCATAAAGCTATTTGCAGATAATCTAATGCTTCTGCGACAACAGATTGGTAACGAACGCTACCAGAGCGCCATTGCCAGTGCAGTAGTATTAAATTGAGTTCCGTAGTTCGAGTTGACCCCTTAATTACTCCACATAAGACCATAACATTGAAACTCGTTGCCGAACTTCATTGGGAAACTTCCGGTCAAACAGTTTACTTTATCATTTTGCTCCGCAGGGGTGATGACGCGAATACAAATTTGTTCTTCATGATACGTGTACATACGTGTATATTAATTTGCACTATCCGACTAGAAACCCTTTTGATGAAAATTACTCTTAACGTGAACAGTTATTAAGGCAATACCGTACGGTTCAATTCACTTGTAGAAGTTAAAAATCGCGAGACGTTTATCAACTGTTTTTTTTAATTGTTTCAATTAAAATGTAAAAAAATGCGTTGTAAAGTAACTAAAGCGATTTACCTTTGTTGAATATATTTTATTAGAATAGAACCAAATTAATATGTATTCGAGCTCACACTCTTCATTTCAAGATTTAATTAATCTGGAATATGAATATAGACACCCTGGTATTACGTAATAATCTAAGAATCGTGCGCATTGTCTTATTTACGCGTTCAAACCACGTCTGCATTCGAATGCAGCGTTTCCTCTTAATTTATTTTAATGAAAATAAATAAAAAGGAGCGCGTCTAATGCTGCTTATTATTTTAATGTGACCTCCCCAGCGCTCAGATATCACGAGGTAATTCTATAACAAAGATGATATAAGAGAACAGAGATATAATTTACACTAATTAAGAGTGAAACCGTATATTAAGGCGTGATTCCTTGATTTCATGTGTACATAGATTAATTAGTTCAGAGATTAAATAGTTAAGAAATGAAATAGTTCAGAGATTAAATAGTTATGAAATGAAATAGTTCAGAGATTAAATAGTTAAGAAATGAAATAGTTCAGAGATTAAATAGTTAAGAAATTAAATAGTTAAGAAATGAAATAGTTCGGAGATTAAATAGTTCAGAGATTAAATAGTTAAGAAATGAAATAGTTCGTAGATTAAATAGTTAAGAAATGAAATAGTTCGTAGATTAAATAGTTCAAAGATTAAATAGTTCAAAGATTAAATAGTTCAAAGATTAAATAGTTCAAAGATTAAATAGTTCAAAGATTAAATAGTTCAAAGATTAAATAGTTCAAAGATTAAATAGTTCAAAGATTAAATAGTTCAAAGATTAGATAGTTCAAAGATTAAATAGTTCAAAGATTAAATAGTTCAAAGATTAAATAGTTCAAAGATTAAATAGTTCAAAGATTAAATAGTTCAGAGATTTGCCGCAAAAGATTTAATCCAATAAACACACAGCGAGAAAATAGTTTTTATTTTAAAGTGAAAGATTTAATCTACCGAGGATATTCCGAGAAGGCGAATAGTAAGAATTGCGGACTTAATAATTGATAAAGCTCAACCTATTTTGTTTTTCGTTTTTCCTCCAATTTAGGAATAATTCATTCGCTTCGACCGTGTTGCGGCTTCTTTGCTTCTTGCCGGGTGGAGCGCTTAAATCGCTCATTTTATATAATGTACCGGGTGGTCTCGGTTTTTGGTACACTCCTGTTTTTGATTGTGTTTAGAGATATGTCAATGACAATCACATATCACACTCCCTTTAGCGTATTATTAATTTATAATATAATTTATGAATGCATTGAAAGTTATATGTCAAATATAGTTCCGCAGCACAATTTTTTTAATTCCTAGAATTTTCAAGTCGTGCTACAATTGGTTTCATCTGCAATGTGATGTGATGTGATATGATGCGATGCGCGACGCCCCGCCAATTACCATGTTCCACTGAATATGTTATTTATAGTTCGAATAAACTTGAACGGCAACGTTGAAACTGGGATGAAATGTTCGTACTTGTTGCTCATTTCATCCCCGACGTATTTTATGTATACACGTATACATACACACATATATTCACGTGCATGCCTCGCCTCCAACTTTTCTTCGCTCGATTTCAGCGGTTTCCCTAATATACGAGAGGCAAGTCCTGGAGAAATTTTTGCAGGAAGTTTCTTTTACTTTCAAAAACGAAATGTGCAACACCATCACCGTTGAAAATATAAATGAGTTTATTTACTCTTATATTCAGTAAGAAACTTGATTTAGTTTGTAAATTTAAGTTAATACAATTATTACATTACGTGAATATTACACATGATACAAATTCCAGCGAATAAGGTCTACATTACACCTATGCGTATGCCAATGCGCATAAATACTTTCAAAGCTCTCTTTCTCTCCCTCTCTCTTTCTCTTTCTCTCTCTCTCTCTCTCTCTCTCTCTCTCTCTCTCTCTCTATCTCTCCCTCTCTATCTCTCTCTCCCTATCTCTCTCTCTCCCTCTCTAGCTCACCCTCTCTATCTCTCCCTCTATAACTCACCCTCTCTATCTCTCCCTCTCTATCTCACCCTCTCTATCTCTCTCTCCCTCTCTCTATATCTCTCTCTCTATCTCTCTCTCTATCTCTCCCTCTCTATCTCTCCCTCTCTATCTCTCCCTCTCTATCTCTCCCTCTCTATCTCTCCCTCTCTATCTCCCCCCTCTCTATCTCTCCCTCTCTCTTTCTCTCTCTATCTATCTCTCTCTCGTTCATTGATGTAATTAACTTGATTATAAAGACCGCATTAATAATTTTTTGGGTCATGTTTCCGTTTAATGGACGGCCAATGTTTGCCATTTTACGAACATCCCGAAAAGAACTTTAATACATTTAATATATCACAAGTAAGCTCATATGGGAGATCTTTATGTGCATGTGCACAATACCTTCCAGAGGGGATACTTTGCGGAATAACCCGTAAAATAGAGACAAAATACTTGACACAAACGGTATATGGGCAATACACGTATATCGTAAATAAAAAGTTGTAAGACATTGAAAAGTGAAAAAAAAGTTATATCCCCTAGATTTTCAAACAGGACATTAACGGTCCTTTCCTGTGTTATCGAAATGTGTGTCGACGGTAGTTATTTATTGACGTCAACTTTGACGATCGATGGCTTAAACTACGAGTCAGAAGTAACTTTGTTTAGGACGTCGTTACTCCGTTACTATAAATTCGTGTACTTTTCAAAGTATGCGTTCTAATATCGTAGTAATCCATTAAGTTTTTACGTTCAAATTCGCTCCAGTACGAAGTTTCTCCGTCCGCGTCCTCCTTCGCCTGAAAGCGTTCGCGCCTTGAGGCATCGTTAAAGTAATTTGCAAATAAATGAGGTCGCATCTAGGGTTGCTCTTTTCGCCAAGTGTTTCGACGAGCCGAATGCAAATTTTCTTGCGAAATCTACAACATCTATACACCCACAACTCAGTGCGTACTCTCGTACGATTTAATTCGTTATACCCGACTCCTTACGTATCATTTCTCGTATAATTACGTGTACACGTATTCATTAAGTTATGTTCTCATGTATTTTACGGTACAATTTATATACTATGCTATAAATTATGCACTAGAGTGAATAATGGTTCCCAAGAAACATCATTAGTGTTAAGGAAAATAACTTAGATAAGTTAAATTTAAGTAAATTAACTCATTTCTTCTTTCAGGTGAACGCTGGAATATATCCGAGAATAATGTAAGGCCGACGCGTCGCCGCTAATGCAGTAAGTCTCTTCTAATATTAACATTAACTCACATTATTCTCAGTTAGTTTTGAATTACAATTGAATATTTTCTTTAACACATGGGTTGAAAAGTCCCGGGCCTAACACATAGATGGCGCTAGTCTTATTGCATTCATCGCTTTTTCAGTTAGTACTAACCTTCAAAAGAAAAGTGTCAAAATTTCATGATATTCTGCTCATAAGTTTGTGAGTTATTGTGCTAAGAGTGACACTACTTTTGTTATTTTCAAAACAATGGATCAAAAA
>JAWQRP010004256.1:0-12137 GCA_033557875.1 Quadriops clusia | reverse complement strand
ACGACATTAAATATTTTGATTTCTTTCTTATTATGTATGTATTTCGAATTAAATAAATTGTTTGTAATTGATATTATTTTAAAATAATATCAATTAATTTAATTCATTTAATTCGAAATACATATATAATAAGGAAGAAAACAAAATGTTTTAATAAGTACTGCTGCAATGAGGATTCTATAGGCGGCGCTACGCCCTATTTCCATACAATCCGACATTGGCCCGACGTCTAACCGACACAAAATATTGCCGAAACAGTGTCGGCCTTTCGTCGGCAAAGTGACTATAATTAAACGATACCACTCGTGCGGCCGCCTGTCGGCCGAGCGGACATATCAACAGCGGCCCTATGCAGTTTGCCGGCAATGGGCCGCTACAGCAGAGCCGACATGATTGCACAGGCCCGATGTTGGCCGTTTGACGTTGTGTTTGTTGGGGATAGTTTTAGAATCGCTTAATGTACTGCACAGGGTCGGCCCATTCTAAAATTTTCGTCGCCATACGGTAATTCTATACATGTGAATGTTTGGTTGCCTATATTTTGATCCTTAGCCGACCCTCTACATGATTCTTGAACTATCAACTCGTGTTGTTGGAAAGAACCTACAGATTACACTGACAACTAGGGTCGTACCCACAACGCTCAATGTGTTGTAGCAGTGAGTATACTCACTGGTTGTAGTTTTATGCGCTGACGTCTTCTTCTTCTTCCTTTTATTGGCACACAGTTCTATGCTGTATGTGCGTTGACGTCAGAACAATGTGAACACCGCTTAATGTGTGACGTGGTCCCATGCAATCGAACGTGACGTGTTCCCACGTCACGTCAGCGTAGTCTGTATGCACCTTTAGATTTGATGACGCTTCCACACGATCAACTCGAGAAGCAACCGATCCAGCGGCTGCTATAAGCAACATTTACAAAAAATCATGCACAATTTCCAAAACAACTATTCTATCGGGGCTTTTGCTTGCGTGGACGAAACACTTGTACCATTTAGGGAACTTTGTATATTTAGACGAGACGTGCATTTTCAAAGATGGGACTGTAAGTCATTCCTGGCAGGATAACAATACACAAAGCGTAAAGAGTACAAATGTTGCAGGAGCGAGGTAAACTGTCTTAAGTAGACTTGAAAACTATATTCTCATATGTTTATATTTTAGGTATATAATGTTACATGCGGGTTGTTCGACAGGGTGGGTAGAAGGGGCTTGTTTGGGCTACCCTTTCTTAATATAAGTAAATTGCATACTCGGGTCAGCCAAACCGCGCCAACCATCCCTCAAGCAATCAGTACGATATAAGAGCTCAGTGGAGCAAGTACTCGCGTCATCCGCTGCGGGCACTTCGATTCCGAACTTTCTTCCGCCTTTGGGCAAACAAGTTTCATTTCTATTCTTCCGCCTTCGGGCAAATAAGTTTCATTTCCATTCTTACGCTTTTGGGCAAATTTTAAATTAAGTTCAAAAGCCGAAGAGCTTTTAGTGAAATCTTCAAGAAGTGAATTTAAATTACTAACAATCAAGTGTATAAACAATTTCTAAATTAAAGTAAACTATTCTTAAATTCAAAGTGTAAAACTACAAGTGTTAATACAGTCTAGTGAAACAGTGAAGCTGAACCAACAGTAATTAATTCCTTTCAACCGAGTGGGACCAAGAGCGCTGCCATCAAGGTAACAATTTTAATATTTCTTCGAGGTGTTTTACGGAGACTTACTCAAACCCCGGGCCTAAACCGCTAAAACGAGCCACCCTTTAAACGTCGAATCTGTGCATCCCTAAACAGGACTGAATTAGTGTTTGCCTCTAAAACGCAAAACGCAGATTACCATGGAGAGATGACTAGGGAATCTTTATTAACTGGTTTGCTCGGCAGTTGTTGCCAAATTTAGAGGAGCCGTCGATCATCATAATGGACAATGCAAGCTACCATAGTACACAAGATAAACCTCCAACTGCAGCGTCTAAGAAAGCTGATATTAAAGGGTGGTTGCAAAAGCAAAAGATACCCTTTAGTGAAAGCATGATGAAAGTGGAATTACTACAGTTAATAAAGATGTAAGTTTATCAAGTATTTTTTACGAGTTTAAAGTTAATAAGTATCTTTTTAGGAATAAACTACCTATTATTTACGAAGTGGACAGGATGGCTGAAGAACAGAGTCACAAGGTCCTCCAACTCCCCCCATACTAGTGTATTTTCAATCTAATTGAATTAATTTGGGGTCAATGCAAAACACATTACAATAATAATATTGTGCGTAAAAGTAGATCAATGGAGAACTCCATACAAACATGGAAGGAAGCGATCCATGCAGTGACAAAAGAAAAGTGGGCAAACAGTGTTCGTCACACAGAAGACATTATACAGGAATGGTTCGAAAGAGAGCGATATTTCGATAATAATGACATACTGCCCATTATTATAGATGTGGATGAAGATGACCATTCTTCGGAATCTGATATGTCTGCTTAAGGATTATTAAAGCTGTTTTATACTTTTTTTTCTTCGTTTAAGGTAATCTACCGTTTGCTGCTGTTTTAATTGTACTATACTGCCCTCCCAATAAAAAAAATTCCATACCTCCAAATGTTACATACTGTTATCACACAAGAGCGGAAGAGGGCGCCCCCTACCCCAAAGCCGGCGCCACTGACGGGGAATGGATGGACAGGTTCGCAAGGCACTTCGGTAGTGGTCAACCGGTAAGGAGATAAGGCGCAACAGGTGTTGTAGGCGAACGTTGAATCATTTTTGAATTGTTGTGAAATACTTCTTTGACTTAATAAAGGCGCATTGTGTTTTGAGTGTGTTTTAATTAAAAAGTACTGTTAACATTTTCAGAAGCGGGATAGTGCGCACTCTACAAACACTGCGAAAGCCAAGTTCAGCGTGCGGCAACTCGTAGACTGGCGGGCGTAGATAACTATTTTGTGTACGTGCAAAAAGTGCGTGAGTGCGATGTCGGACAAGAGCGATGTGCTGTTGCTACACGACGAGGACGACCTCCTGGGGTCTCCTAGGCGAAGGAGACCGGGAACCGCACCCTCCACGAGGGTCGGACGAACTTGAATTGTTCGTGCGAAGAGAGGCCAGGCGCCAGGCGGTCCTGGTAGTGGGCGAGCTCGATGACTCCTCCACATCCTCGAGGAGGGCGACAGATGTGCACGAAGGGCGGACGGTCAACCCCAAGATGGTGGAGGAGTTTGACCCCGCAACCATGAAGATTGCGGCCTGGCTCGCTAAGATCGAACGCATGGGGACAGCCTATGGATGGACTGGCGTCAGGATGGTGATGGTATCGGCGGAGCGATTAGCTGGTGGCGCGCCCCGTTGGTACTACGACCAGAAAGAATTTACCCAAGATTGGCCCACCTGGAAGGCGAGATTGCAGGTCGCATTTCCTGAGAGGCGGGATTATGCGGAAATCCTGCACAACCTACTGGCGCGGAGGAAGCAACCCGGCGAGACTTTCGGTCTTTACTTCCGAGAGAAGAACGCCCTGTGTACGAAGGCGCACATTGGAGGCCAGGACGCGGTGGACGTTATCGTCGACGGTCTTCCCCGTGAGCTGGTGGCGACCGCTCGCGCAGGTGGATATGACGACCCCGAGGTGCTCTACACGCGCTTGAAGAAGGTTGGCCATACAACTGAACATGCTCTTGGCAACACTGCAGTATTTGAGGTTGTGACGTCATGTTTTTGTTAACGTGAAAATGGTATATAATGTTTGATTCACTACAGGCCAGATGTCTCGCTAGGCTATAGACGCTAAGCAAGCCACCTGTCATTCGCGGAAAACTAAATAAATAAATTTGTTCAATGATCCCAGGCAGTTTTAATATCATTAAAGCCCCTTTTACACGATCAATCTCAGTTTCAGTCTCAGAGCCTGTTCAGATGAGGCGATCTACGCGCGAGAACACTCGCTCGTAGATACTCGCGCGTTCCCGAGATACTATTGCTACATATATCCCGTCCAGTTGCTGCTGCGCGTGTGATCACTCGCGCGTAAAACGCGTGCAATGAGCGGGGACTTCGACTCGCTCGTTTTACGCGCGTGTGTCGCGCGAGTTGAGATACTCGGGCGCCATTGTTGCGTCCAGTACTACCAGCGATTCCGTGGCGAGTGGACGTATTTGGTTCGAAATGGAGCGTGATAACTTCGATACGGAACATTTTATTGACGAAGTTGAAAAAAGAGTAACTATATGGGATATGGAATCTTCAGATTATTCCAATAGAGCCATAAAACGTAGGAACTGGGAAGAAATAGTCGAAATATTTTGTGAAGCTAGTGATTCCGAAGAAAAGAAAGAGACTTTCGGTAAGTAAAGAATAGTTTATTTAATAATATTATAGACTACATACATATAGGTACTACATAAATGAACTATATCATTTTATCTTGCCAAGGGAGTTTGCCTTCGTTAACAAAATAATCGGCGAATCTGTCTCTTGTATTCAGCGATCTCGCATTGGGCCTCACCACCTCAGTGTTCAAATTAATCAGAGATGTTTCGTACAGAGTGTGGTCATATCTATAGCCATCCCTTAACCTTACGTAATTATGAAGAACACAGCAAGATGTTTTCTGCAAACTCTATGTGTACATTCAACGGTCTATGAAATATTCTCCATTTATTTACCAAGATACCAAAGCAACATTCAATGTAACGCCGGGCCCTGGATAAGCGATAGTTGAAAATTATTTTCTTGGTTGTTAGAGATTTACCGCAATAAGGGCGCATTATGTGTTCAGACAGACTGGACGCCTCATCTCCTACTATCACATGGGGTAAGGGAGTTATATCCGTTTGCGATATTGGTTTTGGGTCTGGAATATCTAAAGTTTTCTCGACAAGTTTTTTATATAAAACAGAATCTTTAAAAATTGTGGACTCATTACTTTTTCCATATGCGCCGATATCAACTGCAATAAAACAATAATTTGCATCGCATACAGCCAACAAAACAGTTGAAAAATAATTTTTATAGTTATAAAAAAGAGACCCAGTATTGTTAGGTTTTAAAATACGGATATGCTTGCCATCAATGGCGCCAATGCAATTCGGAAAATTTGTGTATTTTCGAAATTGTTTCGAAATTTCTTCCCATTCAGCCTTCGTAGGTTGTCTCATTACTGTATTTTGGAGTTTTTGCCATATGACGTAACAGGTTTTCTGTACTATTTCGGTAACTGTTGACTTTCCCAATCTGTAGGCATAATGCAGGTCCGCAAAATAACATCCGGTAGCCAAATATCTGAAAAGAAACTACTTAACGTTATTAATTTTTAACAAGCTACGGATGAGAATACATACATAAATATTCAGTTTGACTATTTTAATCTTCTTATTGATTACAGGTAATTTATTGCAAAAGAAGTGGAAAGGGTTGCGTGATAGCTTTGTAAGAGAAATGAAGAACAAGAAAACCACACCGTCTGGATCAGGAGCCTCCGGCAAAGTGAAATATATTTATTTTGAACGTTTGATGTTCCTCGAACGATCGACACGAAATAAAACGACTGACAGCAACATCAACACCACATCTGATGCAGCTGAAGAACAGGACTTCTCTGGTGATGGGGAAGATGTAATGAGACCTCCAGTTAGTCAAGTGAAAAAGAAGAGAAAACTAAATGCGGCAGACGAAGAATTTCTCACCATCATAAAAAAAAATTTACCATCTGGAAATCAGCCACAGACATCAAACCAAACGGAGCCAGATGATGACAAACTATTTTGTTTGTCATTACACAAGGAGCTTCTTAAAGTACCAGAGGAAAACAGACTTCAAACAAAAATTGAATTAATGAAAGGACTTCAAGCTCAACAAGCCCTGCGTCATAATCCCTCAGCTGCTCGTTCACTATATCATTACCAAGCAGAAATTACACAACGCGGACAGAGAGATTACTTTCAAGAAACAGGATATAACGGAATAGACCCTTCAACATCTCCGTTTGCACCTGCAACCTATTCGACTTACAATAGAGGTTATTGCACTGCGCAGCGCAATACCCCACCTACGACGTCTGCCTACAACAACCCAACAATCCCATCACCGGCATCTACACAAGATTCCCAAGAATCTGAATTGATGGAACTGTACGATAATTAAAGTAAATGTTAAGTTCTTACCTATATTTTTTACAATGATTCCTAATTTTTGTTCAAATTATTCTTCATTTCTGTTAAACTGATTCTTAGTTTAAAGGTACAAAATTGTTAAAGGTATTAAACAATAAAAAATATTACCTCAAAGTAATTACTAGTTTTTCTTCTGCAGAAACAGTATCCCGAACCACATAATTTTCACATGGAGTCAAATCATCTTGAATAATTTGTAGTAAATCATCGAACGAAGTTACTGACATCCGAAAGTAGTTGAAAAACTTTTCACTGTGTTTTCTGAGCTTTGGGTATAATGTTATAAACATACTATGCGTCATTCTGTCACGTAGAATTGGATGCACGTTAAATCGTCGACTTTCTCTTCGCTTCCGACGTTTCCATCGACGGTACGCAAGCCACAACACGACCACTGCATCCGAGTCCATGTTAATAACTGGCCTGAACGTGGCCTTCCCTCCCAGCGTAGAAACGCGCGTAAAGGGGCGTTTTCCAAGCAGCGGGATATACTCGGTCGCGGGGAACCGAATAAGACGACCGAACAACGTCACGTCGGGCGGCAGCGGGGAGTGTTTTCCAAGCATCGGACGAAAAAAACCGAACGCGGGTAGATATTATATTATTTGTTCGGGGACCGTTCCGGGAGAGGGCGCCACCCCGGGAAAGGCAGCCGAACGTGAGCGCGGCCAGGCAGGCGCGCGCGCAGAGGAAGGGCAGGGCGACCAACTGCGGGCAGTGTGACTCTGGCGAACAACAGATCAAGTGGCGGAATAATTGTCCTTTTTAGAAGTGTTCTTTTATTAGTAAATAAAGGCGTTATATTTACCCTGCGTATTAATCACCCGTAACATATTATTATAGACATGGCCCAACGCAGACTATCTCGTTCCCAAAAACTGGGAGTGTTGATGGCATACTACAAATGTGCTATTCAAAACTGTGAAGAGGAGGAGAACTATTTACTATTTAAGTTTCGGAAACGGGATGGAGTCCACGACATATTTTCACGGAGAGAGGAAGAAGGAGCCTACAACGTATTAATACAAAGACATTTGATCGACGACGAAATAAAATTTTGTGAATATTTTAGAGTTACGCGTGAACAATTCAATTTCATGTTATCTCTGATTGAACCTAAAATGCAAGTAAATTCTTCCAACAGAGTGCCGAAGCCCATAACACCAGCAGAAAAACTGGCTGTAACTTTGAGGTAAGTAGGCAATTGAATAAATAATAATTTTTATCTTTCCTTGAATAAATAATGATTAGCTACCTGAAATTACTTTGCGATTTAGATACTTAGCAAAGTTTAAATCAAAATTGAAATCAAATAAAAATTCTGGTGAAATAAAGAGATATTTATTGGAAATTTATTGTATTCAAAACGTACAGTGTAAATACAAAAAGAAGTTTCTTTGTTTTAAACATTGTCATCGTCAAATGAGTATGCCAGGGCTTCGTTGATAATGTTCCTAGCCACATCGGGTTCATCAGATAGTTGTTGCCCACCTGCAGGTGTGGGAGAAGGGGAAGGACACGATGATGGAGTCGGCTGCAAATCGTACAAGCGAGACATATTTCTGCCCATTGATTCGTATTCCATCACAAGAGAGAAGATTTTAGTTTTCAGCTCATTCGCCAAATCTTTAGGGATGCGTTTCACAGTCAAACTGATTGATTTAAAAAACAAATCACTCTCATCTTCCGTTTCATGGGGAGTATTGATGTTATTGAGCAGTTGCAAAAATTGATCACGATCTTCCCGTCGTGCTTTGATCAATTCTGTGACGGCTTGATCTCTTAATCTCTTTTTTTTGGGCTGGGGCTTGTCGATTGGTCGCTGTACAGTACCATTGTGTGCTTCCTGGTTGGTAGCGCAGACTTCAGTAGAAGCAGGAGCACTAGCCACGATAGAAGTCGAAGGTGACAAATTAGGAACATTATTGCTGTCATTATACTTGTTGAAATCATCAACGATAGGAGTTTCTTCAGGATTGATGTTGGTAGCTGTTTCCCTTTCGTCTCTTGCTGTTTCCAGAAATGCGACCCGTTCCCAGTATGAGGCCCTTTTCTTGCCGGCTGCGGATCCAGTTGTACCTCCTTTTCGTTGTTTTTTATAATGATCTCTTATGTTCTTCCAACGCTGTTTGCATTCGCCTTCTAAAACATGAATTAGGGAATTTTGTATTATGTTGGTAGGGACAAATGTCACTACCAACATGATAAGCAAATTCTACACCATCAAGAAGAAGAACGTCAATTTTATATTAGTCTCACATTTAATGTAACACACCATAACTGTATTAAGATCGCATAAAATACCATGACAATATAATGAAATGTATCATTTCACGTCTTTGTATTTTTTCAGGTATCTTGCAACTGGAGAGTCCTTTCGCTCCTTGCAGTTTTCCCATCGCATATCTGCGTGTACAATATCTACGTTCATTCCACTTGTGCTTCAGGCGCTCAAGGAATCGTTAGTTCCTACTTTTTTACCCAATCCGGACCAGATTGATTGGGAAGAAAAGGCAAAGGAATTTTGGGGCCTATGGAGGTTTCCTAACGCAGTTGCCGCGATTGATGGTAAACATGTACGAATCGTATCGCCCGACAACTCAGGATCTTTGTTCTTCAATTACAAAGGCTACTTTTCTATTGTTCTCCTTGCAATGGTGGATGCCAGATGTCAGTTTCTCACTGTAGACGTCGGATCTTATGGTAAAGAAGGAGATGCAGGAATTTTAAAAAAATCGAAAATGGGCCAAGTTATAAAGAACAGTTCGATTTTTCCTCCACCACAGCTACTGCCAAATTCAAATATTTTATTGCCCCATGTAATAGTAGGTGATGAAGCCTTCCAGTTAGACGAACATATGATGAAACCATACTGCAAACGACAGGCAATAGAAGATTGGCAGAAAAGAACTTTCAATTACCACTTATGCAAAGCACGAAGAGTGTCTGAAAACGCCTTTGGGATACTGTGCTCCACTTTCACAGTATTCTTTACACCCATAAATCTAAAGCCTGAAACGGTTGATTCATTAATCATAGTGTGTTGTTGTTTGCACAATTTTATGAGGCAACGCTCCATCCAACTTTCCCCTTCCACAGACGCTGATATACGAGAACTAAATTTCGATCCACCAACGAAGAACATGATTCCTCTGGCTGGGGTGGGGGGTTTCGCCAAATCAGAAGGTTTCAAAGTGAGAAGCCAATTTACTGACTACTTCTCCCGATTTAATAGAACAAATATCTAATAATTATGATTGGTCCCAGCAAAATTTACTTCACTCTGGTTTTCAATAAAACAAGGTAATTCTACTTGTGGATTTATTTGGTACACTACCGATTTCGATTCAACAGGCGGATCTTCTTCGGGTGCAGGAACATTCGCGAAAACAATGTTTATTACATATTGTTCATTATTTTAAGTTGTTTGTGTCTTATTGCACGGCACTGGTTAGGGTACTTGGAGAGGGGATATAGAGGACCAGTGCGACGCATGCCCGAAGCGTATTTTAGTTAGTTAATAAAGAATTCTTCTTAAACATTGTTGCTACGTTTAATCGACTCCTATCATTTCATCAAAACGTTTGGTCCTTCCAGCCGGATTAGGAGATTATTGTAGCAGAAGTACAAATCCACAGAAGAATTTTAAGCAGTGTTATTCGTGTGTCCTGTGTGTCCTCTTTGGAGCAGTCGTTGACGTGGGAGATCGGCCATTCCCAGCCATTTGTAAGTACCTAAAACCTTGTCCTGATCACGTTTGCGTCAGTTTCTATTTTGCACGGCATAATGGCGGAATTGGTAAAATTACATAAAAAACGCGGTACATTAAAGGCAAGGTTGACGAATTTCGAGCGTTATATACAAAATATCGGCGATTCGGATAACGTGACGATTCAAATCTTGCAATTAAGGACCGAACATATAAAACCTACATTGCAAGAGTTCGAAGAGATTCAAACAGAAATTGAGCTTCTCGACAATACAGATGAAGAACGGGAAAGCTTTGAAACAAAATATTTCAATTTAATGGGAATCGCGACGTCCTTGACAAAAAACTTTGAGAACGAAAACAAATCGGGTGATGAGGGTTCTCAGGTTAGCGACGTTTCGCCTCCCATAGTCCAGCCTACAAACCAAATAACCGGGGTTAATTTGCCAAAAATATCGTTACCTTCCTTTGAGGGATCGTTTACGGACTGGAGACAATTTTACGACACGTTCAAGGCTCTAATTCACTCAAACAAAAATATAGGAAACGCGCAGAAGCTTTGTTATCTTAAATCATCGCTCAAGGGTGAGGCGGCCGATCTGTTGTCCACTTTTGAAACAACGAACGATAACTATCAAATCGCTTTCGACATGTCGATTCAGAGATACGACAATTTACGTAGAATCACGCATAACCATATTCGTGCATTGTTGGATTTAAGCGCCGTGGCAAGAGAGTCGCACACGTTGTTACGTACCCTGATCGATACGGTAGAAAGAAACATGCGTAGCTTAAAGGTACTTCAGCAGCCTGTAGAACAATGGGACGCATTAATAGTGCCCATCGTGACGGCAAAACTAGACAGCGCGACACTACGCGAATGGGAAACAAAAATTAACGTAGACAATTCAAGGGACGCGATTCCCACTTATGAAGAGCTGATATCGTTTTTGAATGACAGACAGAGCGCGTTAGAAGCGATAGCGTTTAGGAAGGCAACACCTGTAGCAGATTCCAAGAAAAGGATAGCAGCTGTCGTTGCAAGTAAAGCGCCAGAAAGAACTTGCTCCATATGCAATAAAGTTGGGCATGTTGCGTATCATTGCGATGAGTTTCTGGGACTGACGATAAACGAAAGAATTCAAAAGGCTAGAGATCGGAAACTGTGTTTAAATTGTCTACGCAAAGGCCATTTTGCTATACATTGCAAGAGCGGCCAGTGTAAATCCTGTGGTAAGAGGCATAACACGTTGTTGCACATAAGCGAAGCCAAGGGCGCGGACCAAGCAGAGTTAATCGCGTGCTCGTCTCTTCGCAGCGATTCGGTGCTGTTGTCAACCGCGCTCATTCGTTTGAAGGATGCGCATGACAAGTATCATGTAGTAGGTGCGTTCCTCGATTCGGGATCGCAATCTAATTTCATTACAAGTGCATTAGTTGACAAGTTGCAGCTACCTACTGAAAAACTTAATTGCTCAATTTCAGGCGTAGGACAGGTAGAATTTAATACAAAAAAACAAATACACGCAGAATTATACGCTAACAATAACACAAACTATAGGGTGAAGACGTCTTTCTTGATTTTGCCAAACATAACTGAGAACATTCCGTTGTGTTCATTGAGCGAGGGCGACGTTACTATTCCCAAGGGAATCGCGCTAGCGGATCCTACCTTTGATAAAAGCCGGAAGGTCGACGTGCTTTTGGGTAGCTCAATCTTTTGGCAGGCAATAACTGACGGGCAAATTAGGGTCAGCCCGGATGGGCCTACGTGGCAGAATACGTGCTTCGGTTGGATCGTCGGTGGTGCTATCGGATCGGATAAAACCCTGCACCGTAGGGTGAGCTGTTTGGCGTTGAGCGATTTGCATACGGAATTGCAAAGATTTTGGAAACTGGACGAAGTTCCTGAAAGGGTTCATTTAACCGATGAGGAGCTGTTTTGCGAAACCTATTTCGATCAGACTGTCGCGCGCGAAGCAGATGGACGGTTCGTTGTTAAAATTCCATTGAAGGGAGACGTTGAAAATTTGGGAGAATCTCGTGATATTGCGCTGCAACGTATGGCAACCGTAGAAAGGAAACTAAATAAAAACCTTACTATCTGTTGGTATTGGTGTGCGGACTATTGTTATCAGGGTACTTAATATGTAAAAGTTGGTATTGACTTTCGAATGACATATGTGAGAAAATGGCGATAAAGACTGGACCCGACTGACAGTTTGTAGTGTAAAACAAGTTTTCCAAAGCAAAGATTGAGCCGGTTG